>JAADWY010000177.1:0-49316 GCA_023336355.1 Pythium dissotocum | reverse complement strand
TTCGGCTTCGGCTTCGGCTTCGGCTTCGGCTTCGGCTTCGGCTTCGGCTTCGGCTTCGGCTTCGGCTTCGGCGTCTCTGCTGCATCCTCTGTATTTCCCGTCTTGACACGCTTGGCGTGAGCGGCTCAATGGCGAATAGGGACGACAGCCATATCGCGGCTCTGCAAGCGGCGCTGGCCGCTGTGGAGGACTGGGACGGTGACCTCAGTGCGCTGTTTGGGTTCGACAGCGACAACTCGTCCAGCTCGGATGTGAGCCGGCCGAAGAGGCCGAGGACCCGTCCGTACGAGCGACCGAAACAGGAGGTCGCGAGTTTGCGAGCAGAGATCGCGGAGCTGGAGAACGTCATCGCGCTTGAGAAGACGCTCGTCCACGACTCTCCTGAAATCAACGGACCTACTATGGAAGAAGCAGCGCTCGAGCAGGAGTGGCAAAGGCTGGCGTCGACACAGAAGCACGAGTGGTTCGTCTCGCAGCTAGAGAACGCCAGGCTACGCAAGCAACTAAATTCGCAAACGAAGAACATGGAGAAGATTCTGAATCTGCTCAAGCGGCTGAGGTTCCTGGAGGAGACGCTGCCCGAGCTATCAGCGCCGTCGTTTGATGACTATCGCATGCGAAGTATCGACGCTCAGGCGCATCTTCAGCGCCTCGTCTCGCTTCTTCCATTTGCAGTGGAGATCTTTTCGTCCAGAAAGTTTGCAGCTGATGGTCTCCAGTGTTTCCGCGACATTCACGTCCGTCGTAGTACCCCCGCGGCGAATGGCGCAGACTTCGATATCAAGGCTGCTTATGTGCTTCCATTCCCAGTGGACCGTGCCGCCAATCCTTTGTGGCTTCAAATTACGCGACCTTCGTTCCACCCGACTTCAGCGGCATTCATGGTACGTTTTTGGCATGAGTGGGTGGTGGCTGTCGGATTTGGCTCAGTCGTTGGTGCTGTTCCGGTCGTAGGACGTGTACGACGACGCGAGTTCGCTAGTTTCGCATTTCATCTCCTCCAAGTCACAAGTGAGAGACTCAGGGACAACTGGCTGGAAAGAGGTTCCCTCCTGACCCGGTCGACGGCTCCGTTCTCGTCGGCTTTGCAGTAAAGGTACGGGCGTATATCAACGGCGAGTGGGCTGCGAGTGCACACGTCGACGGATGGCTTCGGATTAAGAGTGTTGTCTCCACGGGAAATGCCAATGCCGAGTCCCCCACTCAGGTCAAGTTGCACCAGCGCATGATCGTAGTGCCACCAGACAGTCCGGACATGTCACCTACGGAGCGATGCATGTGGACAAATTTCGTCATCTCCGGGCCGTCTCGGTCCCGCTTCGAGGAGGATCTCGATTTTAGTCTCCAGGCAATTGAGAACCTGCTACTGACGCCCAAACCAAACACCGCTGGAACGGACGTGACCGTATAATACCATCGATACGACCAAGTGACCCAATAGCGAGAATCCACAAGAGTTTGCATTATGATACACTTAAAACAGCGAAGTATCCAATAAATCAACATCGAACATCTACTTCTAACAAACTAAATCGGCTGAATGGCGCGACTGACGCCCACAGGCACGTACGTTGCCGAGGAACTGGACGCCTTGAGCGTGGTCGTCGGCGAGCAGTACTTCACCAGATCCCGCAGCGCTGCGCACTCGTCCTTGGCACTACACAGCGTCTCCGGATCGTCCCAACTGTAGCGGTTCCAGTTGAGAATGCTCACGGCCCACTTTTCCATGACCTCGGGCGTCGACGCCGCAAACGTTGTGACGGTCTTCGTGCGCTGCATACTGGACGCCATCATCTGCGCCTGTGACTGAGGTCCAGAGCCGCGCTTCTTGACGGGACGCATGGTCGAGTCGATGCGGAACTGGTTCATGATGTGGCCGTGTTCATTTGGCAGCAGAAACACTTCGACCTTGCAGCCTGTGAGCGGCACGGCGCCAAGCAGCTCACCGCCTTTCTGCGAGTAGTACTGGAAGATGCCTTCGTCCATGATACAGTAGACCACGCGCACGTCTTCGCCGTCGATCTTGAGCAAATACCCTTCAACGTTGCCGCCGCCACTCATGATTGTGATGGTGATGATAGTGTAGATGAGACTGTGGGTCTGGGAGGGTGCGGATTGAAGAATGAGTAGCAAGTGAGGAGCTACAATACAGTTCGGATAGCTACCGGTACTGGAGCTGCTCATCGTCCTTCAGAAAAGTCCTTCAGAAAAGAAGCTTGAACAGGCAGGCGGTGTGAGGCTGCAGCTGCGAGGTGGGTGCCTTTGCCATCCAGCTGACCTGGGCGCGGCAATCGAGGAGCTCCACCACCACAAGGGATCACCAGATGGCTACACTGAAACTGTGGAACTTGATAATCGAGGGGATCACTTGCGAACCGGATACTGACAGTATGGATGTTTTCCCACATTACCTGTTATAATGCATAAATGGAGTGAAGATGATATCTCATCTGGTGTGAGCTCGTCGACTTCCGGAAAGGCGCGGTGGTCCAGCCAGAGTCTGCGGCATGTCCCTACTGAACTGACGAGCAGCGCATGTTGAAGCCACGACTCGGAGTGGCTTGTGGTGGAGCCGCGACGATGAGACGTCTTGGGGTGGGTACTACGTAGTATCACGGACACGCCCTTGTGGTGGGCGTGATCAGGATGTGTTGGGCCATGAAGTTTATATTCACAATCGCTTTTTTAGGATCTGATCGGTTCAATGTGACCCCAAACAGTCGCGACGCTTGGCCTGTGGCCTCACCCAGGCACGCTCTCTTCGCTCTTCAACCAACAGCCACAATGGCGCCGCCACGCTCGACTCGCGTCCATCAAGGCTCCTCCGAGGCGCCTCCAGGTGAGGTCCTGGACGCTATGCGCGCCTACGCAGACGCCCACCAAGTGCAGCCCTTGCTGCAGGTTCTACTCGCACGATTGCTGGAAGCTCAGCCGCTGGATCCATTCGAATTCCTCATTAAAACGGTCCAAGAAGACAGCGAACTGGATGCGCTAGAGCTCAAATCCAAGGCCAATCGCTTCGATTTGCGTCGAGAACGCACCAAGAAGACACTCGTAAACGCGTTTTACAAGCGTCTGTTGTCGCTCCAGCGCACTCAGCACACTCAGCACGAGACCAAGGAAGCTCAAGCCAGCGAGCAGCTCACGAAGACGTTTCTACTGAGCCAGTTGCGTCTGGAGGAGACCCGTGACCACTTGAACACCCAGTTCCCTCGCCACTACAGAGACCTCATCCAGTGGTTCTTCGCCCACGAGAAGGACCTCAAGGATACCATCCCGCTCAAGACATTTACAGCAACGTGTATGAAGGTCTTGGCAACCATGGCCCAGACCTGAGCACGAGTCTAAACATGATAATTAGGATTGATTTTCCTAAAACGCATTTATCTCGATTTTAGGGTCTATCAAAATCGATCTCTGATCGAACACATCGAACACATCGTGGAAAATGGCAGACTTCGGACGCCCTCCGCACGCGCGCGCCGTGCCGCTTCCGCGCCGCCCATTGAGCGCAGCCGACCAAGGACCGTTCGAATGGATCGTGCCCTTCATCCCTCCGTTTTTGCGCGTGAACCGAGCTACGCGCGAGCTCATTTGGACGAATATCCAGCACGCGACGTCGCCCGAGGCACTGCAGCAAGCAGCCGAACGCCTGTGCGGCTTCCTTCGTGAACATGGCCGCGCTGTAGCCAAGTACTTGGTCATCTTCTCAGTCTGGGTGTCGAGTCTGTACTGGGTGCATAGCAACATCCAGGAATTCGCGATGAGCTACGTGATCTTGTCGGGATTTGCGGCGCTCGGTGTCCACTTGTACGCCGGTGGGGAAAATGTGTATGTGGGTGATGACGGCGAGCGACTCAGCGCGTACTCGGTGTTTAACAAGGGCGCTCGACGCATGATGGGCTCGCTCTCCGCTGAGCAGTTTGAGGTTTGTTTTTGGCCTGCAAGGTCTCCGCTAAATGGGATTTTTCTAACGGCTTGTATCCATTCGATTTTTTTTACTGTTACAGAATGAGATCCGCCACAGAGCACCCCATGATATCGGCGCGGACGAGCTACCGCAAGCAGCTCGTCGTGGCCATGGCTTCGAAGAAGAAGAGGACGAAGATGACCCGTGAGTTGATCATACGAGGCTTTTAGATCGTCCCTGGGACTGACGATTAATTTTTTATTTGACAGGGACGTGCTGGAGGCTTTGCGCCAGTCGCTGGAGGAGAAGAAGCGCGAAGAGCGGCGCTTGCGACGTACACGCCGCCGCTAGATACGGTACTCATTCAAGGAAGGGCTGGTTTAATTCACACACATTTTTACAAGGGTTTCGACTCGATCTCTAGGCGTCTAGGTGAAGCCGAAGGGGCATCGCGACACGCGCTTCTTGGGCTGTCCGTCCTCGCCCACCTCCTCTTCCTCTTCTCCATCACTCTCCACCTCCTGGGTCTGTTGGCCGTACTTGTTCTTGTAGTAGTCGTACAGGAAGCCCTGGCCCTGCTGCGCGGCCTTCTTGATGGCCTCGGTGTCGGCCTGCTGCGGGTTTTCCTCTTGCTTCTCGGTTGTCTCCTCTTCTTCAAACGCGAGTTCCGGCAGCGGCTTGGGGTTGAGCATGGACAGCACCATGCCCAGCGAGATCATGCCCATGGCCACGAGCATGAGCGGCGGGAACATTTGGAGATCGTTGAGCGACGCGACGTCGTCACGCACAGCCACGAGCGCCAGCGACACGAGCACGGCGACCACCATGATACAGGCGCCAAACGCCGACACCAGCAGGTAGCTGTCCTGCAACAGGATCGCTACGATCGTAGACGACTGCGGCGTCGCCGTCACCACTGGCGCGAGTCCTGGCACAGGCGCTTGCTTGATCTCTGTCTTCATCGTAGTCGTAGTTGCTGTAGTGGTCTTGGCGGTGGATTCCTTGCGTTCCTTGGACTTCTTGTGCTTGTTTTCCATGTACTTTGGAATGTACTTCTGAGCCAACACAGCGGCTGCGGCGGTCGTGCCGAGCACAGTCAGCAAAGGCAGCAACGCGGCAGCACGTGGAGCCATTGTGGGAATGCGGAGGTTGAACTGGACGCCGCCACAGGCATTCAAGAGATCCGTTGAGAGCTGGTCAGACAGAGGTCGACACGCGAAGAAGACGTGAGCCCAGCCGTGGGAACTGAACAGCTCCGACTCTGGCGCCCATCAAACGAGAAAGAACGACGTATATCTTTTATCAGAGGTAACTATCACGACAAAGGACCCAAAACGATGTTTATGGTGGTGCAGAGTAGCGCCATTATCTATTATCAGAGGTAAATGTGTGGCATCGTCTTGCCTTGAGCCAATCAACAGGAGAACCCAGATGGCTGAGACTGACTCACAGAGTTGTATGTACTGATATAGGCTTATTTGTTTTGTCATATTTGAGGAAAACCAAGATTTAGTCAATTTTTCTGATTATCACATCTTGAGCTTCTTGGCCAGCGCAGCGATCTCTTTCGCCACGTCCTCATCTTCCTTGGTCTTCACAGCCACATTTTGAGCCTTGGCGAGCCATTCACGCGCCTCATCTTCATTCTTCATCTTGAAATACGTCTGCGCCAACAGGAAAACGTTCTTCTTCCAAAATCCCGGACTGATACGCTCGGCGTTTTGGAAATGCGCGACGGCCTCTTCGTACGTAGCGGTCGGTGGCTTACCAAACAACGCAGCGGCCGCTCGCTTCTCGATCCACGTCATGTCGGCAAACGCGAGACACCACTGGCCCAAAATGTTGTGACACGTGGCGTCCTGCGGGTCCAGTTCCACGGCTCGTTGGATGAGATCACGGATGACGTAGGCGCCTGCGATCTTGTCCTTGAGGTCGCGGAAGTTGCCGACGCTGCCCGTCATGATTCCCTTCCACTTGTTGGAGGCCGCGCAGTTGGCGTCTACCTCGTAGGCCTTGTCGGCGTGGGTTAGTCCTTCAAACGCGAACGCCTTCTTCTGCTCAGGGTCCGAACTCTCGTCCACGAGGTAGTTACACGCACGAGCCAGACGCCACAGCTACACCACAAGACACGCATGACAGTTAGTTACTCCACTATACAGGAAGTAAGCTCAATAGTGGTAGTGACGCACCAGTTCGATCTCATTTGGTCGAGTGGCGACAGCTTTCTTGAGCAGCTCGTACGTCTCGCGGTGCTTGTTCTCCTTAAAGAGTTCCTCTACAGGCGCGACAATCGACGCCACATCACCAGCCACAACTGGAACATCCGCTTTTTCCTCTTCATCATCATGGTGGCGAGCATCACGAGGCTGGGAACGCGGAGTGCTGTCACGTAGCTGGTTGTCTCCACGGCCTTCAGGCTTTCGTGCTGATTTACAGTCAATATTAACGTCAAAACCCACCACCAACATATCAACAGAAGTATATCCTTCAAATAGACATACCGTTGTATCGGTTGATCATGTCAAAGTCGCTCTGGTCGTGTGGGAACACGGCCTTTTCCGAGAGCACAGGAATCTCCTCTGGCGCCGTCGTCACAGTGCTCGCGCTGCTCAACACTTCGACCGTCGCGGCCGTGAACACGCCAAACGCGAGCCACATGAGCGGTTGGAACATTGGCAGCTCCATGGGCGACTGCATCGTGTCGCTCGACCACGACACCACCACACCCACGAGTCCCACGAGCACGATCATGATCAAGCCCACGATCAACAGCAGCATATTCCCTTCTCTCGCCAGCAACATGAGTTGCTGCTCCTGCGTCTGTATCGCGTCCACGCCTAGCATGGCGTCCTCAATCTCTGCGTCCTCGACGTCCTCCTCGTCCGATAGGAGCTCGTACGCATCCTGTTCTTCCTGGCCGCGTCTTCGGTCACCTTCCGTCTCCGTTTGATTGCCTCCGGTGCCGTTTCGACGCCGCGTTTCCGCGTCCTCGTCCTCCGACGCCCGCACACCACGCGTCACATACCGATACGCCACTGCAGCGGCCGTGGCCGTTCCTGCGATCGCCACCAGTGACCACAGAAGCCCGCGGTAGTTCGTCATTTTCACCCACACCCGCAGACCTCTTGGATCGGCCAGAGGAAACCTGAAGAGGATGAATGATTGCGACGTGCACAAACCGGTACACATACCGGTATTTCCGACAGAATACCGTATATTTCAGTTACGGTATATTTGTCGAGAAACCCGGTAATTTATGGACAAAATCTGCGACGTGTGAGCTGAGATCTCACATACTCAGCCTTCGATGTACTCGACGTACGCGAGGTCGGCGTCGCGCCACGCCTTGTCCTCGTCGTGCCAGGCCTCTTTACCAGCGACTTTGAGAGGGATGGCGTTCTTCATCATGTACTGTAGTGCTGGCTTGCCGATCATCATCTCCAGACTCGCGACCTGCTTGTCGTGGGTCTGCGGGTTCGTCGCCAGTGCAGCCAATGTCTGCCTAACTCTAAAGCTCGTGGCGCGTTCCAGTTCCACAGGCAGCACGCCTGTGTCCTCTACGATTGTCGTGCTCTTCGCGAGGGTCTTTCCTAGGTGCTTCATGACCATTTGCGTCTGTGTGGGCCGACAAACCGTGATACAACCAAAGCCTTCGTCCCTCAACGCCGAGTGGCTCAGCTTGACGACTGTGTTGCAGCCGCAGACGTACACCAAGTGGAATTTGAAGTCGCGGAAGTGGGTCTCACACATCTCACGGACATGCGTCAAAGTACTGAGATAGTCGAGCACGCGCCGCCGTGTGATCTCCCACTTGTCGACTTCGATCCACGACGACGACGCCACGGCCGCCTCGATGAGACTCAGGCGATGCCGCTTGGTGATCATTTCATGCGGATTACGACGGTTCTTGACGCGGACAAACGTGTCGTGGGACGGAGAAATGAACGCGCCGACGACTGGGAATTTGTAGTTGCTCTCAACGTACTGCCGCGCGACGTAGAACGCTCGCAAGTGGAGCATGTGGATCGGGTTGTAGGCGCCGCTGGCGACCAGCACGATCACATCGAGCTTGTGGTCTTTTGAGGGCGATGCATTGGCTGTGGATTTAGAAGCGCGGAGCTGTTCGAGATTGCGTGCGATTTTCTGAAGAGGGTACTGTATACTCCACACTGGATGGTGGCGAGGAAGCTCCAGGCGGAACTGCTGATGGAGTTGCTTTTGCTTGGCGGGGGATCCAGTTTCGAGGAACTTGGCAATCGTTTCTTCTAGAAAAGCAGCGTCGACTGTGGTCTCAATGCCCAGTAAGAAGCCAATCACATCGCCGATCTCTGCATCGACAAGCTTCTTGAGCAGGATGAGCTACAGTAAAAGACCAAAGCCGGTTAGATGAGGACAACAACGTTGAATAGTACGAGTACGTACGTCGTCTTCCTTGATGGGAACCAGCCCACTGATTCGCTTGAGGATTTGATACAATCGCTGGCGCTGGGAGATCGAGAAGCTGCTATCTCCGTCCAGTCCCAACGTCATCTTGGCTTGCTCGCGGTGCGGAGACGAGGTCGACATGACCGACGAAGCAGGCGACGGCGGGTCAGTCGACGTGTGGTCCACTTGATCCACAACTGGTGGAAGGCTGAGTTCCGAAGAATCATTTAGACGCAGTGGTTCGAGAGAAGGTATCAGGAGTTTCTTGGACGGTGACGTTGGCAGCAGCACAAGCGGCGGGGCGACTGGTTTGCGATGGTAGGGGTCAGGAGACACCGCAATCGGGTCCAGAACTGGGGAAGAAGCGTGCATCACGGCAGGCGATAGAGCCTACAAGGGAAAAAGGTTTTCGTCAGTTAGAAGCCACGTTTCAGCGAGCGCAGCAATCTCCTTACCTCGGCTCCAAAGTCCTGATGAGCTAGCGGAGGCAGCTTGCTCTTGCTGGGAGTCGACGCTGGCGGCAGCATCTCTACATCATGCTGCGAGAGCTTTTGCTCCAGTTCCTGTACACGCGAACGAAGCGCGTCGAGCTCCGCGACGCTCTTGGCAAACGACCGTGGTGTGAGCGTCTGCAGCACTGGATCTTCCTCCAGTGGATGGATCTGCAAGTGGCTGCCTGGCCGCTTCTTCTCACTGGCACTAGTGCTAACATGGGCAGTCGGACGATACGCCGCATTGAACTCGCGGTGCTCAGCCTCCAGCTCCGCTACGTCAGTCGAGACGACCACCAGTGTCGGGGTCGTCGCGCCCGTTGCCGTCGGTAGTCGCCGCTTCATGGTCTCTGATCTCAGGAGACTCACCCGACTGCTTCACTCGGATAGCTCACGCGAACCCCTGTCGTCAGGTACTCACTCGTTTGACTTGGTGCTCTTATCACACGGCGTCATTCCCCTGACTCTGTTGCCTGCGTGGATTCTTAACATAGCATGGCCAAAGTGTTCAATGCCATCAGTCTCTCTTAGTGCTATATTAAAAAAAAATATGGGTCACATCGTGTCAGTCTTTGTCGGTCCCTTCACACGTGTACTCACTCCGCTTTCGGCGTGTCAAGCTCGATCTTGATATCACTGTAGCTGCCGGACGTGCGTCGCTTGAGAATGTTCTGGATTCGTCGTTCTGGGTCGCTGGGCGTGAGCAGGCTGTCGTTCTCGCCAGGAGCTCCACGCTGATCTCTCCGTCCAGCAGAACCAAGGCAGCAGCACAGCGTTCCGGACAGCCACCGCCACACTCGCTTCCACGTTGGCGTGGCCTTGGCCGAGAGGTCAGCCACACTGCTGCGTCGTCCATTGCCGGTCTGGTTTCGGTGGTTGAGCCCGTCAGCGGTGAGGTAGATATCGCCAAACAGGATCCAGTGCTCCGTCACAGCGTGGCTCGTGATCCAGCCTTGGTTTGTCCGTGTGAGCGGCACGGGCACAGCCCCACCCTTGGTGGCCATCAGCTCTTGCACGTGGTGTCGTCCGACGATGTACATGGCGACGCTGGCGCACACGAGTCCGAAGAACAGCAGCGCCGACGGGAAGAAGAACGTGCCCCAGTGGTAGTCGAGGTGCTCGAGCATCATGAGCTGGCCTGCGACGCCCGAAACCAGCGCGAGAAGGTACAACGCACTCGCTCCAAACTGCCACCGCGTCATGCGGTAGATGCCGGCGAACTCGTTGTACAGCACGACGACCAGTGCCAGCGCCATGATCGTCTCGAACGCGAACAAAGGCGACGCCACGGTCCACCAGGACAGTGCAAACGTCTCCGCGGATGGCAAACCCTCTACTGTCGTCGTAGGGGTGGAGCCGTTGATTGGGGTGGTGCCGTTGTTTGCTGGATCAGCGGTCGGCTCGGCAAGCTTCGAATGGTGTGGATGGAGAGCACGCTCGCTGCTGGTCTGGTAGGCCAACAGGAACGTGAACACGAAGATCAGAACCCAGCAAACGCCCTACAGACAAGGAAACAATGGGAGTTAGTTGAGAGGATATAAGGCAAGTTTGACGGTCTCACTTACGGGCAGCGTGCTGTCGGAGCGGCACATGAGATAGCGGATGAAGAACGCGACCTGGATCACCAGCAGCGGCGCGTAGCAGATGTACAGGCTCGTGCTCGAGGTATCTTGCAGTCGCGCGCAGAACGCCAACTCGCTCCACAGCAAAAGCACGGACAACGGCACGCTGACGGCGTAAATGGTCAGGATACGACGCAGCAACGGCAGCAGCGGCTCGTTCGACATGGTGTCGACTTCCGCCCACTGTCTCAAGTGCTTCACGTGGCCGAAGGACGCGACGTGGGCGCCAAAAATCACGAGATTGGCGACCCAAAACGGGATGAAAATGAGCCACCAATTCACGCGGTCGCCGAGCATGCCTTCGAAATTGAGCGACACAAACAGCAAGCCGATCATACAGCAGAGCGCGTACATGAGCACGCCATTGAGCAGCGACGCGAGCGCCTTTTCCGCGTACGTGATGGGCCGGAACTCGGTCGAATGCGGCGGCGCCTGGTACTGGTGGCCGCTGTTGCTGTTGTAGCTGTTCGGCATGGACATGTACGTGCCTTCAAACGACGACGAGCCGCCGCGAAGCCCACGGATCAACGGCGACTTCTCATCGGCGTTGCTAGAATCGTAGCCTGTGGATGACTGGTTCTCTGTGCGCTTGGAAAACCAGCCCATGGTGAAAGATCCGACTCACAAGAAATGACGATTTTGCGGAGGATACAGAGCGAGATGGAGAGTGGGAAGACCACGAGCAGATGCAGGAGACAATGGGGAGTACGAAGATGTACGTGGATGTGCAGGATGTGGTGAGCTTGGACGGGAATATGCAGCGCGCGGCGTGGACGTCACTTGCGAAAGATTGCACCGCTTCACGTTTCCGCTTCCTCACTTTCCCACGCGACGGGAAGCTGCATCCGCTCCTCCCGCACAGTTACGAACTACTCATTTAGGTTCTTATCGTTTATTCTTCGTTTGAGTGACTATGTTATAGTGACATCCCTCCATCAATTTATCGAGGACACCTTGACGAGACAGGTCACATCCAAAAATCAAAATGCTCTCACCGCGCGATGGATTGCTCGTGGTAGCGACGGCCGTGGCTGTGCTCACGTACCAGAATGCAGCGCAGTACTACGCGCGCTACAAAGGGCGCCTGGCGCGTATGCGGAACCCTCTGATTCCGGCTCAGATCGACGTCGAAGAAACCGACGGCGCCGCCGATAATTGCGATGACGGCGTGCCGCGCCGCATCCGCAAGGCCGAAACGGTGCTCGCGAGACGCACGGCCCGCATCGCGCTCGTGCTGGAGGCCAGTTGCGATATGTTCAATCAGCAGGCGGTGCTGCGCACGGCCGAGTGCATGGGCATCCAGCACATTTGGGTCGTCGAGCCAGCCTTCTACAAGCAGGACAACGCCAAGCGCCGCATTGCCCGCGTGAGTCTAGAACTATCTGTCTGATTGATGTTGTTGTCCATCCATCAATCAGTGAGCTGACTGATGTTTGATATGATTTTTGCAGGAAGCGACTGAGTGGCTCACGATCCGCAGCTTCAAGACGACGGAAGAGTGCATCCAGGACATCCTGAGCGAAGGCTACGAGATCTGGGCGACGGATCTGAGCCAAGAGGCCGAGCCGCTTGAGTCTGGACGAGGCATTGAGCTGCCTGAGCGCCTGGCGATCGTCATGGGCCGTGAGGCTGATGGAGTTAGTGAGAGCATGCTCAAGGCAGCGTCCAAACGCGTGTACCTGCCGATCCACGGCTTTGCCGACTCGCTGAATCTGAACGTTGCGACGGGCATGGTGCTGTTGGAACTCCTCCATTTGTGTCCGGAGGCGCGAGGCGCTATGGCGGCTGCAGAGCGAGCGCAGCTTCGTGACGTGTGGTTCCGTCGTGTGGCGAAGAAGGGCGATGATATTCAAGCCATGATCCAATCGCCGCCGCCTCCGTTTGTGGATCTGCGTCGTCCGGACGACCACCGTGGTGCCTGGATGGGCAGCAAGGTGCGTCGCCGCATTGCTGCTAAGGAAAAAGAGATCAAACAGACCGCTGGTGTCGTCTAGAAACATAATACTTCGAAAAATCATAGAGATTTGGGATTTTTTTGGGGTAAGAATGCGCGGATTGTCTTCTTGGACTACCTCTACTCGCGTCCTCGGCGGCTGCCGTTTTAATCGGCGGTATTTTCATACGAAGTACTAGCCTCCTTGAACAATACTGTCTCCACTCACGTCCTCTGGATACGGCAGCTGAGCCTCCATCCTCGTTGCGTGAGCTTTTAGTACAGTAACGCGCGTGATCCCTCCTCTCAACATGTCATTCCTCAATCTTCCTTCAAGTCATCAAGTTCATCATCTTCTATGGTGTCCACCTCGTTCGCACCGCTTCTCGCGGCCGCTTTGCTGGCCTCCAATGCCGTCGCCAAGCCGTCCGTCCACCCTTCCGTCGCGACCAAACTGCGTGCCCAGGGCACTGTCGACCTCGTCCTCACCATGAAGTACGGCGTCACCTCACCCCTTGCCTCGGTCAACTCAAAGTTCGCCACCCGAGGCGAGAAGCTCGATGCGCTCGTTGCGAGACTCGAAAGCAACGCCAAGGACAGTCAGAAGTCGGTCGACGCGTTGCTGGCTCAGGACGCACTCAAGCCCAACAGATACACGTCCGACGAGAGTTTCTGGATCTCCAACCAGCGACTGGTTTGAGGCGTCTCTACTGATCTGTTGTCGAAGCTCGCTGGCAGTGACGACATTGCAGAGATCCGCGAAGAGATCATCGTGCCGCCTCCGCAAATCCAAGCTGTAGCAGTCAACACCACGGCCGTGGCCGCCTCGCCAACGGCGGTCACCGAGTGGGGCGTCAACCAGATCGGTGCTCCAGGCGTGTGGACGCTAGGCTTCCGTGGCCAGAACGTCGTCGTCGGCTCGATTGACACGGGAGTGTTGACCAGCCACGCGGCCTTGCTGCCGAACTGGCGGTCCAGCTATGGCTGGTACGACGCGACTGCCAAGCGGAAGCAGCCCTACGACGATCTGGGCCACGGGACCCACACTGTGGGTATTATCGTCGGCCTCAACGGCATCGACGTCGTGCCTGGAGCCAAGTTCATCGCCTGCAAAGCGTGTGCGAAGAACGGATGCCCCGAAGCCAGTCTCCTGTCGTGTGCACAGTTCATGACGTGCCCCACGAACACGGCAGGTACCTCGAGAGACTGCAGTAAGGCCCCAGACCTCGTGAGCAACTCTTGGGGTGGGGGTCAGGGCTCGACGTACTTTGCTGCCGCGATCGCGGCCTGGCAAACGGCCGGGATCATCCCAGTGTTTGCCAACGGCAACAAGGGCCCAGCGTGTCGAACAGCCAACTCGCCGGGAGATAACGCCAACGTCATAGCAAGGACGGCCTGTCGAGCTTCTCGAGCAAGGGCCCTTCGGTCGGAGGGCTTATCAAGCCGGAGATCTCGGCGCCAGGCGTCGCCGTGCGGCCAGCATGGAATAGTGGCATGACGTCGTACACGGTGCTCTCGGGCACGTCGATGGCGACGCCTCACGTGGCAGGAGCCATCGCGTTGCTGCTCAGTAAGAAGCCCACGCTCACGTATGAGCAGGTCAAAAGTGCGCTCACGGGAACGGCCGTGACGTCCACACTGCTAGCCTGCGGTGTGACGTGTGGAGGCACAAGTGAGACGACGTTCCCGAACAACCAGTTCGGCTACGGCCGTGTGAACGCGCTCGCGGCCATCGCTCGCGTGGCTCTTTAACTAAGCCAACGACCTTTTTGAAAACTAAATAAATGCACTCTAGGAGAGACGTAGATTTGACGTTGGTGTGATTTTTAAACGTTTTAACTACTGTGATTCATTGCGAGAGAGGGCACATTTACAGCGAGCGCAGGTTGCGGCGACGGTCGCTTGGCTCCGTCTCGGTCGCAGCATCGGCCGACGGCTCGGTCTCAGCGTCAGTCTCTGGGGTGGTCTCGGTCTCAGCGTCGGTCTCTGGGGTGGTCTCCTCCTCCACGCCAAAGTCCGCGAGGGACTCGGTCTCTGAGGTGGTCGGCTCCTCCTCCGTTGGGGCCTCGGTCTCTGTCTTGTTGTCCTCCTCCGACTCGTCGTTCGTGTCGAAGTGAGACTCCTCCTCTCGGACTTCCTCATCATCGGTCTTGGACTCTGGGGCGGTCTCCTCCACCTCCGTCGAGACCTCCGTCTCCTTTGGCTGGTCCTCCTCAGACTCGTCGTTGGTGTCGAAGTGCTCCTCTTCCTCCTTGGCCTCCTTGTCCTCCTCCTCAGGCGTCAGGTCCGTGGAGCTCTCGTCGGTAGCCTTCTCCTCCACAGCAGGCACGAGGTCCTCGACGATCGCGGTCGTCGGGGTCTCCTCCTCCTCGTTGTCCTCCGAACGCGTCTCCGCCGAGCCGTCGTTCAGGATCGGCTCTTCATTCTCGGCCGACTCCTCAATGTTCGGCACTGGCGCGTCGTACGGCACCTCATCCGTGGTCTCCTCTGGCGTCTCCGTGGTCTCCTCCTCGTCGCTCTCCTCCAAACGCGTCTCAGCGGCAGGCGTCTCCTCCGAGTCGTCCGTTAGAATAGGCTCCTCGTTCTCAGCAGACTCCTCAATGTTCGGCACTGGCGCGTCGTACGGCACCTCGTCCGTCGTCTCCTCTGGCGTCTCCGTGGTCTCGTCCGTCTCCTCTGGCGTGTTGTCCGAAGTCTCTTCCTCGGTCTCGTCGAGACGGCGCTGCGCACCGACGACCTCCAGCGCCGTGAACTGCTCGGCCACGCGGCGCGGCGCGATGTCCTTGGCGTTCACGACGCTCTCAGGCGACAGCGCGGCGACGGCGAGAAAGGCGGCAGCGATGGACACAAAGACCTTCATGGTGATTGATGATTGTAGAATTGGCTAATGAAGCTTCTTGCGGGCTTCTGGATGAGCGGGTGGAAGAAGAAATGAAATATTGAATTGGTCAGCGTGTGACTCGGCGGTGACCGTGCAGCTGAAGCTGTTGAGCTCTCCGCGACAGGCCAAGCGACAACACTCAGCGCCTCCATGTTGGCGTGGACAATGCCAATCGTTGGGCATTTGCCTCCAGGTGTTTGTGCGGAAGAGTCAGTCACAGCGGAGAGCTACGCTCTTATATCAGTTTATTAGTGCCCAGTGTACTATTTTAGCCTACTTATTGTCTAAACTGCTGGAAAATCGGATATTTTGTACCTGGTCTTTGTAAATTTTGCCTCAGCGGGTCTTTAAGCAAGACGTTGAGGTTTCCATGAGGCTTTGCAGGATGTGAATGCACAGACACAAGCATGAAATGGATTGGAACGTGCTTATCCAGATTTGGCGTAGGCCTTCGTGTGCTTGTACTGTAAACCACGAGCTGTGGGTTTTGATGGGTCACGAGTGGTGGCCTAGTCGGCGAAGGTGGATGGTTGTCCGCTCCGTGTCGATCAGCTGCAACAGTTCCTCCAGTCCACATGGACCCTTTATCATCGAATATCCATAAATCAGGATTATCTCACAACAGAGGTAATACCCCTACTATGTGATGCCTGTACCAGGATATGCTACAAGACAGGGTTGTTGCTCAGAATATCATGAGAAGATCCGCTGGATGAAAATGGCGCGAGGCAGCGCGTCGATGCCACGCGCTGTGCGCGTGTACACGGTGAACGACGAGTCGCGGTATGTTGTGGTGCGCAACATCCCAGCGATCGGCGTGGTGGATGAAGCGCTGAAGAAGCTGAGTCTGTACGGCGACATCATCGAGCAGCGTCCATTGGGTCGTGAGAATGACACAGATTCTGCGGCGTTTACAGAGAGTTTGTGGGTAAAATACGAGACGGTGAACAATGCGCGCCACGCCAAGAACCGTATGAAGCTCAAACCAGTGTATGGGAGCATTCTCGATGTCAAGTACGCACCGGAACACGAAACTGCGGAAGATACAGCGAATAAACTGCGAGAAAGGCGCAAGCTGCTTGAACGGAGGGCTGCACCGCGGCCTCCGGGCAACAGAGCAACGGGCACAGCAAGACCAAGGCCCGTCGAAGAGAAGGTTATAGATCGCGAGTTCATTGGGCCGCAGTTGCCCTCCGTGCGGCCTGTTGTAGTCGTACATGCAGTGAATACGACAGCTCCTCCACCTCCACCAAGGGTAGCAGTATCACAGACGATGGAGAAGCCCAAGCGTCGGCGGATATAAGCAGTTATGGATGCGAAATGAACGGATGTTTACAAGTTACACGAGCTTCTTGAACTCACGGCGCATCGCTCGCACGAGCTTGGAGAAGTCGGCGGTCTGGTTGAGCTCCTCCATGAGCACGGGCAGTGCCTCGACGGCCGGTTCGCATGCTTCAGCTACAATTGTACAGGAAGGACAACATCAGTAGGAGAACTCTCGCGAATGAATTGAGTTCGTATAGTACGCACCGATGAAGCTGTCTGTTTCCGAGTTCATGCGGATGAGAAACGAGAACGCGCGCTCCGGGTCGTTGGCGTCGATCTGTGTGAAGCGGATGATGATCTTCTCCGCTGTAAGGAGAGAGAGAATGTCAGAATCCGATCGAAGGACAGCTCAAAAACTTGAGCAACTCACAGTCGGTCTGCTCGAAGACTAGGCCGAGTCGCTCGTACATCGCGAGACCGCGCTGCAGCTCAGCGAGCTGCTGGGTCCACGAGCTTCGCTGGTGCTCCGACTCGCGCAGCAAGTGCTTGAGCTCTTCGTCCTGTTGCTGGTTCTTCGCAAACAAATCGCGCAGCACTGGCTCCTTCTTGCTCTTCTCTGCCTGCAATAATCGTCAAATCACTGCGTTAGCCTACCTCACACAATGGCACTCGCATCAATCGCACGCTGCTCGTACCTCGAGCACCTCGATCTCGACCTCCTGCGCCGTCACCTTGCTCGCCTGGTCATGGTTACCTAAACACCGTCATCACCACAAATCCATCAGCACTACCATCACCACCTCTCACGAAACGCCTCTATACGGGGGCTTTCTTACTTGCGGTGAGCTCGCGCTGTTCCTGCTGGAGCTGTTCGCGCTTGCGCTGGGACTCGGTCGCCTGGCGCGCGTGCTCCTGCGTCGTCGACTCGAAGTCGCGCTTCTCCACGAGCAGGCGGCTCTTCTGCTCGTTCACCCAGCGCTCGATCTCCTGGCGTGTCGCGATGTTCTGCTTCACGAGCGCGTCCGTCTCCAGCGCCTGCATCGTCGCCATCTTCTTGAGCGTTTGCTTTTCAAATCGCGCCTTTATTCGCGCCAATAGAAAGAGCTCTTCCCTCATGCAAGAGTGATTGTCAGGAATAATTTGGCGTGGACCACGCCAAAGGTTATGTTTTGGAGGGTACGAAAGCCAGTCAGTTCAGAAAAGGTTACGCTGGCGTAACCCAGGGTTCAACGCGATCTTTTTGCGAAGAGCTTTCTGCCAAAAAAAAGGCGATGGAATCATCTCCGGTGTCGGAGGCTGCAAAGCAAACTCCAAGAGCTCCTCACATTTGTTTGTAAATTCCGTTCTTTTTCGAGTGGTCAGGATCGTGAGCGAGAAGCTGCAGTCTTCAGTGAGGAGCTCATCTCTCATCACCGCGTAAGTTGATATTTTTTTCAGTTTTTGTCGAAGCCTTTGCATTGTGAAGATCGTGTCCAGGACGCAAGATGCTGGACATGTCGCACTGCTGCCGCTGTAGCACCATGTACGTAGCGTACTACTACTCTATCAGAGGGCCATCGATGTAGGACTCTTCATGTTGATGGGCTCATTCATGCTTCTCGAAGCGGCGTAGACTCGTGCTCACTGGGATCATAGCGTGCGTAATAGAGCAAGGAGCCTCCAGTGAGTTTGACCAAACGGCCCCCTCGCCACGTTGGCTGATGCCATACAAGGTGCAACCCAGACGTGCGATTGGTCGGTCGCGAATCGCACCAAGAAAGCGAGCAACTCTTTGCCCTCGTAAGTCGGTCGGATTCTAGAAAGTCCGCATCGTATTCTGTTCGATTTCCCGAGTCTACGTACGTGGCTCATTCGCTGGACAGAGAGCACAGCGTGATGAAGTCGGTCTGGTACATACAGTGCTGCCTACTGTACAGCACAGCACCGCCAGATTGGCTTCGGCACACCAGCTCACACACATCATCATCATCATCTCGATGAAACCGCACAAAAAATCCTGATGATTTGAGCATCTCGTCAATCTATCAATAAATACCTCCTCAAGCCAATAGGTTAAGATAGCAAGAAATGGATAATCTGTTGCATCCAAAAACCTTTGAAAGCCGATAAGAGACGAGAAAAAAACGTCCAGTTCGTGTACCCATGTACCCACGCTCCGCCAAGTGATCTTTTCTTTCTTTGGTCTCCGAAAAAGGGTCGTGGATGTTGCCACCAGCTCTACAAAAACCTGAAGAATCCGAAGAACTTCTTCACCATGAAATCATCGCGTGGATTACTTGAAACGCCAGTGATTTCCATGGCCGCTTGAGTTGATCTGGCTTCTGTGTGTGGTGTGGTGGTGATGACGCGCTGCCAGCAAGCAGCCTGCCATCTCGTCTCCTCGTCTCGCCTTCGGCGTCCCCTCGTGCGCTGCCCTTCTCCTCTTTCCTCTGCTCCTCCTCCTTCTCTTGCTCTTCGTCTCCTCTCGCCTCCTCTCCTCTCGTCTCCTCTACGCAATTCTCACTGCTCGCGTGCCCATGTCGCCTCTCGCTTCCGGTCTTCTCGCTCTTCATTTCCAAAAGATCCTCGACCGCCACAAGTCGCCTTTCCCCCAACCAACCAGTCAATCACTTCAACCAACACAACAACATGCAGCTCTGGAAGCCGACGATGTTGCTGCTCACGTTCGCCGTCGCGACCTCGAGTGTCCTCGCTGAAGGATCCCAAATGGAAGACGGCAGCGGTCAGGAAGCAGGCAGTGGCATGGAGGCTGGAAGCGGTCAGGAAGAAGGAAGCGGTCAGGAAGACAGCGGAGCTGTTGGTGGAAAGAACAACGAGAACGGCGGAGTGCCAGCGCCAGCGACGGGTAGCGCGACGCGCGTGACGTGGCAGACGACGGTCGCCGGCTTCGCGGCCACAGCCGCCGCCATTGCGCTCGTGTAGAGAGACCACGAGAAGATCCACCACCTTGCCGCCGGCTCGATTTTTCGCTGTTGTAGATGCCATACTGTATCTCTTTCTCTTGCTCTTTGACTCGTCGACGCTGTTGCTCGCGGTGGCACCATCCCATTCGCTTGTGATTCCCTAATTAATCGAAACTCGATTCCGTCCTCGTTGATTCGCCTTTGTGTCTTGTCTAGCCGGTCGTGGATTTGAATGGGCCGCTACTCGCGTCACTGGAACTGCTGCCGCTGCCGCTACGACTGAAGCGCCGACGGAACGATCCTCCTTGGCTCGGAATACTGCATGACGTGGCGGCTGCCTCCTCGAAATCGTCACCAAGCGTGGGCTCTTTCAGCCTGAGCTCAACCTTCATCATGGCGTTCGATGTCTGGCGACGCACCGCGGGCGGCGGCTGAGCCTTTCTTGCAAACGCCGGCTCGACAGACTGCGCTCGGGATCGAAGCGGGGGCAGCGACACTGGTTGGATGTGGATTGGACGCGATGGAAGCTGCTCAGGCTCGGAAGCTACTGGTGGAGGAGCCACTGCGCTGGTCGGTCTCATGGTGTCGCCCTTGTCACTGCCATTCGAAGTCGAAGGACGTGAGGTCACGATCGGCGGCAGCGTCGTGTACTTGTCGTCCGCTTGGCTGGTCTCTTCTTCTTCTTCTTCGTCCTCTTCGTCAAAGTCGTCCGCGTCTGCCTCATCGTCGTCGAGTGGTCGATGGAGATTGCCCAGGTTCCGCAATTGGTCGTCAAACTCCACCACGAGACTTGCGCGAGAGTTGTATCCTCGGTAGATCGACTGGATCCGCACGGCCGAGCGGTTCACTCGTTCCATATCCGACCGGAACTTGAGTCGACGTTTCTCTTGGTACTTGAGGAACTTGCGGATCTTGGACTGGATCATCATCGCCGACACGGCCGACAAGTGAGCTCGTCTCTCTCCTCGCAGATTGATCGCCAACTGCTTGGCCGAGTGCATGCGATACACGCTCTGGATACGCGTGGCCGCAGCGATCTTCTTGGCTTCGAGCTCGAGCAGCTCTTGGCGTTTCTTGAGAAGTTGTGCAGCTCGCTGGCGACGTCTTTCTTCGCCCACTCTGCGGTACCTCTCTGCAGAGCTGGTCTGGTCTTCATCTGGGGACTCGTCCAGCTGATGCTGCAGCACGCGAATGAGCTGGATCTGCGCGACCGACTCGACCGACATACTGTGGCGGTGACGCAGACGACGCTTGTATCGCTTGTACGTGAACCACATCAACTTGACGGCCTCGCACTGACGACGTTGAAGCTCGTGGCGTTCCTTTGCTGCTTGATACCGGCGTTTGGCAATGAATCCACGCACGAGCTTCTGGATTGACACCACGCTATGCCGCGTGTACAACACGAAGTGCGTGAGATTCTTCAAAAGCTGCGTGCGGCGACGGTACGCTTGGAACTGCCGCTGGATCTTGCTTGCGTGCTGGTGCTCGAGGCGTCGAATCGCCATTTTCCGCATCATGACTTGGCCCTTGAGCTTGTTTTTCGTCCACGTAGAAGTCGTATCGCGCAGCTCGCAGTCAGCTTTTCCTTCGCGGATTTCGTTTCGTTGCTCGATCAACAGACGCAGGCGTCGAGGATTTACATGGAGCGCTGGTTGCTGGCCTGCACTCGAGGTCGACGTGGTATCGGTGGCTTGATTTTCCTTGGCTCTCGTTGTGTCTTCCTGCCGGTGTCGTAACTCTTCCGCCAGCTTGGCTGTCTCGCTCGGCGGTTTCTGCTGGAGAACACTCGCGATCGTGTCTTCTACACCGCCTGTAACCTTGATAGCCTCAAAAGGGTTGTAAGCGGTCGCCTGACGTTGCTTTTCCTGAGCGTTACGCTCTTCAGCTAGCTTCTCAAGCTCGCGCTCGTTGAGGATCGCTTCCAGGCATCGACGTAGACGGTCGATATCGAGATGCGAGGTCGTGACGGAGTCCAATCCCAAAGCCTTGGCTGTGTTGTACAGGGCGGCGTGCGCTTGCCGTCTCGTTGGGGACGACGATTCACCCGATAGAGCTCGTGGAAGCCCGCTAGTCGAATCTCTCGATGACATCAATTCGCGTCGCTCCGTGAGAAACGTAGTGGATACAAACATATCGTCTGGGATCCCTAGCGACTCGAGTAACGACCGTGGTAGCAGCATGGGGTTGTACTTGGTGTGGATCCCAAGCACTAAACCCATCGTCGCTGACGGGAAGAGATGTCGCAAATCGTCGTCGATATGGGCCAAGTAGTTCTTGGCGTGGCGCTGCTTGTACTTCCATGGAAACCGGTGAAGTTTGTCGACGTTGGAGAGTGCAATTCGCTGTGATTTCTGGGCTCGCCACTCGAGAATCGTCTCCACGACTTCGATTGTCGTGGTCTGGAAGGTCGAGATGAGACGATTCAACTGCATCATTCGTCTCTTGACGAGGCGTGTGGCGTCCGTCAGCTTGGCATCGAGGTCTTCCATCATGTCCACGCTTACAACTGCATCTTCTTGCCCGACAGTCGACTTCTCCTTCTTTGGTGGAGACACCAAGCCGTTGATGGAGGACCGCCTTGCCAGAAGTGGACCAACTCCACTACCTGCTGACTGAGCATTGGCCTGGGAGGCTTTCTCCAGTCTGGTCTTCCGCATCGACAGGTCGTGTAATTCTGCCGCGAGTTTGTTGAGTGCTGACGACGCGTCGTGGATCTGCTCTACGAGGTGCTCTCGCATCATGATGTCTTTGTTGATCTTGAGCTCACACATGACTTGCGCTGTCGACTTGTCCAGTGCACCACCTCTTCTGCCTTTAATCTCTTTCTTTAACTTTGAAGAAACAGCCCTCGCTGATGGCGACGCAGTCGTCATGCCCGCGTCTGGACCTCTAGGTGAAAATGCCCCTGCGCGTGAAGCTAACACCGCGTAAGCCTCGATATCCGTTGCCTGAGGAGACGAGAGAGACCGCGATGGAGGTTCATCCTGTTGGTTTTTCGATGGTGAGCTTCCCGCGCTTGGTGGCAGTTGTCGAAGGCTGATCTTCCGGGCAAATTTCACTCCGGTTTCTGGAGCAACCGTGGTGGCCGAGTGCGATCGCTTCAGTTCCGCTTCATGTTGCAACTTCTTCAGGCGAGCTTCCTCCCGAGCCTTCGTTCGATGATACTCTTCTATGATCGCGAGCTGTTTTTGCAGTCGCGTGGAACGCGCTTTTTGGTGTCCTTCCTTGGTTTTCGGGTCTCCGTGCTGTCTCGCCAATCCGCGAGCGACGACTTGCCTTCGTACACGGCGATAAACCAGTGAAGTCGATTCTTCATCGGATCGCTGCGGGGATCTGGAGAGTGGTTCATCGGCAGGATTTGCTTCATCAACCGATCTCAACCCAAGCGAAAGCACGTGGAGATGATCCATGGCGAGCCCTCCGCCAGATATGGTGCCATGCCAATAAGCAGCGCTGTGGTGGTTCACTTGGCTGGTCTGGGCTTCAAGCCTTGGGTATTGATGGCAGAAATAGCTCGCCCTTGACTCGGCCATGGGCATCGGTGCCATATTTACGTATCTTGATCACTTGCGCTGCCGTGCCGACTTGACCATTTTCCGCTGCAGTTTCTTCTGCTCAGCGACATGTTGCTTCAACTGGGCAGCTACACGATCGAGATGCTCGATCTCTTTATGGTACTGCTGCTTGTTTACCCATGCCGACGGATCAAGTTCCTTCCACACACGATCGTGATAACGACGTAGCTCCCGGTCCACTTCGTCTGAAAACTTGCTCAGCAAGTGTTCTGGTCCTGGAGTCTTGTCAGCCAATGCATGATTTGATTCGCGTAGCTTGGATGGTGACTCTGGCAGCCTACTCAGCCGTTGTGAGCACAGCACAATAAACTGAGGCAACACGGACGCGGCTTGAGTTTCACGACGAGTGATGTACAGATCTCCTTCAGATCGACCGTTTGGAAGTTGAGTGTGCACGAACGTACCCGCCAGGCCGGAATCGGAAGCTGCGGCTGTAGCAAGCGTGATGACGGAAGCGAGGGATCCCATTTGACTCAACGTCGCGTCGCCGATCGTGACTTCACTGACGCGAACCACGAAGACTTGGCTGAGAAGGAGGATGTGGCTTTGGATCCGAGGTTTCACATGCTCTTGGGCCGATGGATCTTCTTGCTCGTCAACAAACGTCCCTGCTCGCCCTTGGCTGAACGACAGAGCTTGTAATGGGTCGGAAAACAATACGACCCACTGCTCTCGACTCTTCGTGAAGCCGTGCTGCAAAACCGCCGTGGCTTCATCTTCGTTCACGACGCAGTACAAATACGCCGTGAATCCTTCTCCCGGATGCTCTTGGAGTTGGCTGGGCGAACTGACGGCATTGTCGAAGGAACGAACGAGGTCTTCGTGGTAAAACCGAATGATCTGCAATACTTGCATCACCTTGTCATCGTCGCTCTCGTCGCTTTCAAAGTGGGAGATGATATGCTGGTAGTCTGGAGCATGCTCCGGCAGTGTCTCACACGCGATCTTCGTTGGAAACGCGCATTGCAGAGTCGCGACTGTCAACGCAAGACCATGCGAGGCCTCGGCTTCTTGCTCCAGTACTTCGTAATACAACTCCTCTTCGTCCAGCGCCCTCAGCTCACTTGCAAGCATGTCGTACAACTGCTTTTGGTATTGAAGGCGAGTATTCTCAACGGCCTTGACCGTGATATCCGTGTGCTGTTCACGCAGTCGGATATGCCGAAGCTTCTCCTGTTCCAGCTCCTGAGTGCCGGGCACGACGCTCTGTTCGACTTCGTTCAAAGCCTCGATCAGCTCTCGTTGCAGCATCTTCGCATTTGACTCTCCACGCTGCTTCCTCGTCTCAATATCTCGCAAATCCTGCTCGTACTGGAGCGTCAGCTCTGCGATCGTGTCGTTGAACGCCATCGCCTGCGTGAAGAACTGGTCCACCGCACCGGACCGTTCGCTCGCATTGATCGCCACGCCGTCCAGAGCTTGCATCTGCATAGACCCACACCCTAAGATGAGATCGATACTGTTAGGAGCCTTCCATTAGATATAAAGGCGTACCTGGCGAAGCGTTGCAATTGCCACGACACGATACTCTGGGTGTCGAACCACCGGGTTTGAGCCGAAGTGTTCGTCGGAAAACGACAGCGAACGCAGATTCACGAGCTTCCGCAGTGCCTGGAGCTCGTCGATACTACGTATTCTGTTCTTGGCGACGTGCAGCGCCTCTAGATTCACGAGATCTTCGATGCCTGGGTCCTGATCCGTCGCCGAAAGCGACTGAAGTTGATTATCTTGGAGCCAGAGCTCACGCAGGTCGGTACACTGGCTCAAGTTTTCCACACGCTTGATGCAGTTGCCGTACAGCCACAACGTTCTCAATCGCGTGCAGTTCTCGAGTCCTTCAATACGCTCGATACGGTTCTGTTGCAGGTACAACGCCCGCAGATTGGGCAAATCCAACGGATCCATGCGTGAAATGTTCTGTGCACTGAGGCATAAATGCACGAGCGACTGACGCACAGCGCGTAGCGCCACACTGGGGATAAACTGGAGTCTGCAGTTGATGACTGTGAGCTTCTGTAGGTTGCTGCAGCGGCGCAATGCGTGGGGATCGACGTCCTCGTAGACGCCGAAGATGATCTCCAGCTCTTTCACGCGCTCGTGCTCTTCTTCCCCCGTCAGTTCTGTCTACACAATTGGGTACCATTCAATAGAAGAGATCATAAGCTATCATAATAGCAGTGTATCAGTCCGCAGATACCAGTACTCACGACACTAGCGAACGTAAGCGCATGTTCGTTGACCTTCTCGCCCATTTTGCCTCTATCCGATAGGTGGTGGGCGTCAATTTTCGAAAAAAAATGTTGATGGATTCCTGGTCGTATGATTGGCTGAATATCTGTCCAATAATCATTACGGATCATTCTGAGTCTGAGGTGGCGGCTGAGCAGGGGTGGCACCCAATGGGTGCCACCCATCATGCGCAAACTGCAGGTAATTTATCCCGAGGTTGAATTTCCGCATCAGGGTTTTTCGAACAACCTCCGCTATCAAATATTTGGACCCCATCACATCGTCGGTTTGTATGCAAACTCGCACCCACAATATCCACTATCCCAGGTAAATGGGACCCATGTGCCACTGAAAGTAATTTTTCAGTTTTGTTGGTTCTTTTTTTCTTCTTTGTTCGACGGGATCAGAGCCAAGAAGACGACGGGACGGACCGCTTGGGGACGAGCAGCTCACGAGGCGGCGTTGAAGAAGCAAGCAAGCTCTGAAGCAGCGTTCTCACCGCGTTCACATCGCCATACTTAGCTCCTGTGTGTCTGCACGCACGGCAATCGAACAGGCGCGAGCATCGCGATCAGCTCTGTCTAGTGGACACGCTCTCCGCTGTCCCACGTCCCATCTTACGAGCTAATTCTTGCCGACTCGACTGAAGCACGCAACGGCAACCAACGGCAACGGCCGACACAATCCAACGCGCGAACAACTTCCACTATGGGCAACACACCGCCTCGCCGCGCATCGACATCGTCGACGTCGTCGCCAGCCACGCGTGAGCTTGAGCGCTTCACGAACCCCACTGGGTACGTTATGCTGGCCTTGGAATTGATGGTATCGTGGAAGGTTTTCTAATATGGATGATTGGATGGCGTGACGCTGTGTTGTAGATTATACGCGAGTTGTCCGTGGGATGTGCGCGTGGCGCGGCGCCTGATCATGGAGAAGCGCATCGCGCCGCGGTTCCCTGGAAAGGACGGCAAGGAGTCGTGCTTCACGCAGGAGTGTCCGATCTGCTTCATGTTTTACCCGGGCAATCTGAACACGTCGACTTGCTGCAAGAAACCGATCTGCACAGAGTGCTATCTGCAGCTCAAGCCGCCAAAGAAGAACGTTTGCTGCCCGTACTGCAACAACGAGGCGTTTGGCATCAAGTACACGGCGCCCGCGGTCATGAATCTTTCCTCCGTCTACTTGGACAAGGTGAGGAATCCTCGCCAGCCATTCATTTGCTTTGTATCAGTATCGTTAGCTCACAACTCTGATGTATAGTCCCCTTCGACGACGTCTACTCCTAATACAAGCGAGGCTTCGCCGGCGTCAGCACCAGCGTCTGTGCATGCGAGTTCGGCGCCGATTCCAGTGCCCACGCACGCGGCACCAGCGCCAGTGGACCACTCGGTGCATTTTGCGTCTGTGGAGGACCGTGCTCGGCTTCGTGACGATCTGCGCTCGCAGTTGAATCTCACGGATCAGCCCATCACGACGCCTCCGCCTCGTTCGTCGATCACGCAACCGCCGCCAAGACTCACAGCGAGTGCGAGTTTCATCATCGCGTCGGCGGAAGAGGCGGCGCGTCAGGGCGAGCCTCGCTATATCATCGCGTCGGCGACGGATGCTGCGCGTCTGGAAGAAATGATGATCATGGAGGCGATCCGGCGGTCGATGGTGGATCTCACGACTGCCAAGGACGATGAAAACGAACGGAATGGTGTGGCTCGTGAGCGTGGAGCCAGTAATGCCAGTGCGGCAGGATCCACCCCAGTCCCAGCGCCTGTGGCACGGCGACCGTCGTCAAATCCGTTTGATGAGATCGGCGCCGACGCAGTGGCGACTCCTCCACCGCCACCGCAGCGTCGTGAGAGTGCGAGCTGGAACCCGTTCGACGAGTAAATCAGCGGTTTTGTGTGTGCAAGGGAGACCAAAGTGAGTGATGTATTCACGCAGAGCAAGGCACTAGCGTAGGCGTTGATTGATGGAAGCAGTGACAACAGCAACAGCAGTCAAGGCGCCAATCGCTGGCGAGTTTAAGTTATTTGGAAATGAAAGCGCGTCGTGAAAGAACGGGAAGCTATTTAGATATGCAGCATTGTGGGATGTTGGGAGCCAGCTAGACGGCCTTCATTTTGGCGGTTCCATTGCGGAACTGCTTGTCGGCTTTCTTCGAGGCAAACGCGTTGCCTACCCACTGGCGAACCGCCATCACGAGCGTGTGCGTGGTGTGCACGAAGCACGGCGCAGCGACGACGTCGATGGTGTAGTGGGCCTTCTGAACGAGCACGAGCGAGGCCGTGAGCAGCGTGAGCAGTGCGAAGAATACTCGCCACTTGCGGTCTTGGCGACGGACCGTGATGAACAAGCCGAACGTCGTGGCTGTGTGGCCGCTGAAGAAGAGGTCTCTCACGAGCACCGTGCCATCCGGATGAGCGATGGGATCCACGAGGGGGACGGTGCCCGGAGGAGCTTCGAGCGGAGTCAGGTACAGCACGAGCATGCGTACCCACATGACGGCTGCGTGCGTCTGGCCGTACTCGAGGAACATGTCAGGCTTGGTGTACGAGTACTTGAAGGCCACGAGGATGCCGCCGTACACGAGTACGGATAGAATGGCCGAGCAGTCGACTGCGGTCAAATGAGGAAGCACTGGATCGGCGAGTGGCGCGTGCGATGGGATATCCGTGCGGCTCTCATTCCAGCGAAGAAAGAAGCCGTAGCAGCGCATCGAGATCCTGTGAGACCACCAGCACAGTCAGTACATAGTCTGCTCAAGGCTATCAAATGGACAACTTACACGAGTCCAACGACGGTGAGTAGGAGTTCAGCTGGCCCTGTCCAGCCCGAGTGAAGGAGCTTGCGTCGCCACGCGCCCTTCACCTTCGTCGATGGAGATGATTTCGAGGAAGCCGACGAGGGTCCTTTCGGAGACGTGCAGTTCGATCGGGGCGAGTGCACCGTCCGGACTGCCGCGAGCGCTTCACTATCACCGCCTACGATGATGCTTGGCCGCGTGCGGATACTGCCACCGCTGCTCGTCTCGTCATCTACCTGCGAGCCATCATGGAGAGAAGCAGGCTGTGTGAAGCTCTCGACGAATGAGACCTTGGACGGGTCGGGAGCTGGTGGCGCCATCGATCTGGATAGGAATGACTACTTACACATTAGCGATAGGAAGGAGAGCTTCCTGAATGCTTGCATTGTGCCACAAGGGCGGTTGCATTGGAAACGGTTCCTCCATTAATGAAGAAACCAAAAACGAAAAAAAAAATGTATAAGTGGAAATCAGATCAAGTGTAGATAGACCGACACGGACACCGTGACGATGTCTTTCGGACCCAAGGTCACATCGACAGCTTTCTCATCCTCTTCCTGCCCCCAAGGCCACGCACCAGCGTCTCCGCTTTCTGTATCCAGCACAAAAAGCTGCTAAATTTGAGAGGTCTCAAGCATGAAGAGCTCAGTTAAAACAGCACCAAATGCAATGAATTTGCATCCACCAACACCCAGCACATAAACCTTTCTCAGTACGTCTCGTCATGGAGCAGCAGAGGTAGCTACTACCACCATCTTCATACCCTGGCGCTTTCACCCAGGGAACTCAACTGGCAAAGCCAGGAGCTCCAAAACCCGGATGAAGCAGACCCAAAAGCATCGAATGAGGGAGCCGTCTTCTGGCTCTAAAAGCGGCCTTACTGATTTCATCATCGCCTTCTTGAACTCAAATCAAACCAAAACGCAGCTAGCCAAATACATAGGCTGAGACGCCTAGTTGCACACAGCCCAGAGGCGATTTGAGTGCGGATCTTCACTTTGAAGAGCCGTCTGAAGTCACGAGATTGACGGGAGTCAGGCGGATCACCACGGCAGAATCAGTCGGACAGCACTGTGAATACTGGATCCCACGAGCCAACGATACGGCGCATCAAGCGCATCTCCAGCGTAGCTCCACTCGCGCGATAATACCTCTCAACACGCTGTTGTTGTCATCCTCAAGATCACATGCCCAAGGGCAGATCTCAATCAAATCTGGCTAAGTGAAGTCGGCATTGTGGACGCATAGAGACCCATCGATCGACGCGCCTTGATGTCGGCATCATCACCAGAAACAGCGCACCCTCCTTCTCTCCCTGGTCATCTCTCCAGCGCCGTCGTTCTCCCTCCCATTCCGCCTCCCGATCCAGCCCTCTGCAGTTCGAATCCACACTGGGTGGTCACCAAGCAAAAACTAAGGATACATACGAACCGATAAGAGCCACAAATAACCGACAGGTTTGTAACACTGAAATAGGATAGTCCATGATTCCTTGGCCGAATTTCCATGGAAGGTTTTCAACAAAAAATCGAACGTTTGGAAAATCCCATCTGTTTTTGTTGCGATTCTTACCATTTTGCCAACATTTCACTTCGTATTCGGTCACGACCCACTCTACCGGTAAAACGCTTTTCATGGCCACATCAGCAACTTCCGTACCACTTCTGGACTCTTGTTATCACGCGCGGTGTGCTACGGAAGACTCGAACAGAATGGGACCATAATTTATGCTCTTATGGTCCAGTTTCCAGTGTTTTTGGTCTCGGAATCCGCTTGCCCGATTCGGCTAGAAGCTTTGCTTTCTCCTGTACATTTTGTGGTCGTCAGAAAGTCACACTGCCAGCGCTCAGCTTGGTTTTACTGAATGGTGGCGTCCACCACGACCAACAGTGCATTCCAGTCCAGTCCTACAGTACAGTGTACCCTGGCCCACAAGTTGTGGCGCTAGAGTGAGCCATCGGTCTGAGGGCTCAGCCGCCTGTTGGCCGTGTTCTTCCTCCTTTACTGTCCAGAGTTGACCATTTTGCAATCTTCCAGTGTTTGTCAACAGGAAACAGGTCCAGACACAGTGGAGACATGTTGCCTACACCGCAACAATCCACCGCAGGATCGTGTCCTCCATCAGGTGCGCTTGTGACGCGGAAGCCGTCTCGCAAGTCCACACTGTCGAAAGAGAAGGCAGTCAACAAGTCCACGTCCAAGGCCAAGGCGACTACGCGTCCGAAGCTCGTGTGGCGCAAGCGCGACGGCCAGGACTCACAGCTGTACAACCTCAAGCTGGACATCAACGACATCAAACAGGAGATCGCACGGCTGTCGACGATGCGCAGCATCGTCCAATCCCAGGCGTTGAACCGCCACGACGCGATGGATGGCTCATGCCAGAAGATGGTCATCCAGTACTTCCAAGTGTTTGCCAACGGCTTCCTGGCGTCGCCGTACGACGCGGTCTCCTATATCTACCACGCAATGTCAGAGGACATCTGCGTGAACAACTGTTCCGGTCGGGCCATGGTCGTGGAGCAGTGGAAGATGCACTCGGCGACATTCAACGACCTGGACTTCCGGTTCGTGAGCGCGTCGGTCATTCCTCTCAGCGAGACGCGTGCGGTCGTCAAGTGCTCGGCCCATTTCCACGCGACGATCACACTGCAGACGCTCGCGATCATGTTCCCACACATTCTGTACAGACAGGATATTGTCAAGAAGCTGGTGGGCAAGCCGATCTCGGACTTTGGGCGGTACGACTTTGAGATCGACGCCAAGAGCCGACAGATCACACGCTGCGACGTCGTGTTGGATTTCTTCAGCTGCTTCGCGAAGCTGCTGTCCGACACGCGAGAGCTCGCCGTGTTGTTTGGCCAGGCGCTTTTGTTTGGTGAGTTCTACATCCGCGACGCTGACGAGCCACTTCCACAGCTCAAACCAACGGGCTCCTGCTCGATCGCAGAGCTGCTGAACGACGAGGAAGACGACACAGAGGATATCACGTCTTCGGAAGGCGCGACGTCGCCAGCGTCACAAGCGTCACCAGGAATGAGTGACGGGGGTTTTACAACAGCGACCCCAGTACAGTCGAAGATACGACTCGACTGCATCTTGAACGACGAACCTATTGATGAATACGAAGTGACGAGCTGCCGACCAGGTGAAGCGTATTGAGGGCGAGGCACAACAGCTCAAGACCTCACCAGACCCCTAAGTCCACGAAATGAAAGTACTGTATGTTGTGTAGACGATTGCGGTAGACTCCTGTGACCGCATCTCAACGAAAACTCCATCCCCAGTCGTAGATGGACCCTTTTGTCTGTCCGCGAGAGCAATTGCTGGTTTTTGGTGGATCAACGTCGGGATTGCTGCGTCCTCCAGAATGGTGGATCAGGGTTCAAGTGAATGCGACACAGTCACCAATGCCTCCGGCCACAGTCATTAGCTTCCGAGTCCACACTCTCGCAGTCAAATTCCAAGGCACTGCTCGTATCCCATCGAGTCGATGGGGGACTCGACTCGTATTACAAGAGCTCGGCGACCGAGTACTGTAGAGTACACATAGTAACCCGAAGCTATGTAGCCATGTGTGGCAACGACGCAACGATCGTGAGACCTGGAACTTGGTTGAAGCAGACAACGTGTTTCTTACAATCTCGTCGTCAATCGTGCACGTACAGAACATAGGGGCGTCAATTTCTTACATTCGCCACTACAGTCCAGTGTAATAGGAACTGTTCAACAAGCAGCAATACGGAACTGCAGCGTGCTGAGCACATTGGGGCTCTCAGCGTCATGTAGATCCACAGCGTTTGCTGTGCTGTTCAGAAATAGCTTCAGCAGCAATGCCCGCTGCAGTTAGTAGCCCTGGAAGGAGGAAGCTGTGACGTTATGCTCAGGACCTTTAACTAGGGCTGTGAACTGGAGAAAACAACACGGTGGGGGGTGAGCACCATGGAAAATGGAGTTTGTCGGGCATAAGCACTGATGATGCTCGCCAGTTCTGGAGACGCGTCTTTGTCCGTGATAAACAGCCACTTGTTGAGCAACAACATTTTCGGACGACAGAATGGAGCGAGCTGACTGTGAACAAACCCACAGGACTGGACAGGCTGCCTCCATAGAAGTCCACATGCCAGGGGCTCTTGCTGAGCAATCCGACACACATCACTCCGCTCGACCGCCTGCTGTGCGTGACGCTCACGCTTGTGAAAGTGGTCACAGCCCTCCGCTTTACGTTGAAAGTTGCATGGAGCCAAGGAGCCATGCGGAGACCCAGCCGTTCTTTTGGCGGGCAAGTCCAGGTTTTCCACTCCGTCTTTGTGACATGGTCTCCGATATTTCCCATTCTGATTTCGAGTCAGATGTCAGCAATCCCCGCTTTAGTGACAGTTTGCAGCTCAGCTCAGGACGCTGAGGCACACCACGGTGTCACCGCGTCCAAAGTCATCCGGCCCTGACCGGGAACCAGATTCTACACCGGACAGTTGGAAGACGATTGATTGATTGTCGAACGCCCTCGCGTCGCTGTGGTTCCAGTCCGTACGAAAGGGCACTCGACGTCTCGCGTTCCATTAGCCACTATGCACACCACCTCCCTGAGCCCCTTCCGCCCCAGTGCATACGCCATGCCAGGCACCATCTCGCCCGTCTCGCTCGAGTCGCGCTTGGCAATGGACACCACGACACTCACGAAGCCGCCTGTGAAGACCAAGGCCCCGAAGAAAGCGGCGGCAGCAGCCAAGAAGCGAGCCAACAAGTTTGTGTGGCGCAAGCGGGACGCGCAGGACTCGCGGTTCTACAATCTGCAGCTCGATATCAACGACCTCAAGCAGTCGATCCAGGAGCTCACGCAGCACCGCGAGCTGCTGTACTCGCGCCAACTCAATCTGCCGCAGAACCGTGACGGGTCCTTTGTCAAGATCGTGGTCGAGTACCTGCGGGTGTTCCGCAATGGCATCGATGCCGCGCCGATCGACGTCGTGCCGTTCTTGCAGCAGATCATGGCCGACGTTGTCTGGATCAACGAGTTCCGAGGCGGCATCGACATGATGGTCGCGCAGTGGAAGGTGTACAGCGCGTGCTTCGCGTCCATTGACCTCCGCTACACCAACTCAATCGTGCTGCCAATCGAAGACGCCTACGGCCGTGCAGGACTCGTGGTTCGAGCCCACGCCAAGTACAGCGCACGCATCACACAGCACACGATCGCCATCATGTTCCCACACTTGCTGCGGTTCCCAGACCTCGTCGACAAGTTGCTGGGCAAAGATCTTCGCGGCGACGGCCACTACGACTTTGTATTCGACTGCCAAAGCGACCGCGTGCTTCGTTGCGACGTGTCACTCGACTTTTTCATGGCGTTCTCGACGCTGCTGCCCAACCCAGAGGACTTAGCTGTGGTGTTTAACCAGGCAAAGGTCGAGAGCGGCTTCTATCTCGGCGACGGTGACGACTCGCCGGTGCTTGAAGGGCCTCTCGCTGATGAAAAGCCGTTCAAAGACCAATTGGCAGGCTATGAGGATGACGACTCGACTACGAGACCCGCTCAAGAGACCTACTTCGCGGAAGAGATCACGTGCGACAAGATGGGGCTGCGGCACATTTTATCATGAAATATTCATGAGCCAAGCGCGGCATCCTGACGACATTGGGGGAACTCAGTAGAGAAGTGGTGTCTCTAGTTGCGGAGACCATGCACCGAATGGTCCAGGAAGTCGACGATCCAATCAGCGGCCAAACGGGAAGCTCCAGGATCGGCAGGCGTTTCACAGCAAGCCACCTCTGCGTCTTCTGTCTTACCCACTCAACCAGAGAGAGAGAGAGAGAGAGAAGAAGAGGAACAAGTGAGAAGATCCAAACCGGCAAGTAAGCAGGTCACCCACAACCAGTATGTAGGGCTGTGCAGAGTACTGTACAGTAAACTGCTTGGTTCAATGTGAACCCTGTGGAAACAGAGAGGGATGGATGAATGAAATCTAGAAAACAAATGACTCGTGCGTCCGTTGTTGGAGAAGCACCATTGCTTTTTGGGAGTCAAAGGCTCATTTAGGTGGGTGGGGTCTCAGATACCGAATGTACTGTATTTAGATAGGCAGGTGAATAGGTCTGCGGTTGCAGTGCCGTTCAATTTTCACGCTTGGGCGAAGAGCTCTTTCCATCCGTGGTGGGAAAGGCCAGAATTCCGAGACCAGACGTGCTGTGTTTGTGCGCGAGTTGGCGTCTGATTGCTGAGACACCTCCCCGAGCCAGGAGATCCGAGACTTGACAAAAGTACAGGTGGTTGGCAAATGTATTAGCTCAACAAAAAGGTTTTTACAACCACAACCATCTATCCAGATTCAAAAGTTCTGGGTGAAAGATTAGTCCTCTGCTCTGAGGGGTACAGTGCAGTATTGCTAGAGTAGGGAGCTTGGTGTGGGTCATGCAAAGCCTGTCGTGCTCGCATGATGGTTGAAAAGTTGCGCATTTTGATGGAGAAATCAGGTTAATGTACTGAGAAGATTCAATGAAATACGGTATTAGTCGAACTGTTCGGGAACCTCTAACAGATTTGAGAGGGGCCAATCCCATCTTGGAGGAGCTGAAAGGAAATCGGTCGCCTCACCCTCTCTACCCACTACCCGGCTTTACCGACATGATGAATTATAAACATACACAAATGACTTCAAACTTCTGGGTTGAATCAAATGTTGGAAACAACCTCTATCCTTAAACCGGGGCTGTTGATGGTTCGACCGACGAGCATCGTGTTTTGGGAATATGGCGTCGAACGTGATGGGACGGGTGAGACGTCGTCCTCCCACAAAGAAAGGCACGGAAGGGCAGAATCCATTCATCGACCCGAGGCCGTGGAAAAGGAAAGGGAGAAGGGGGGAGGCGTTCAGGTTCATTCGGCGCATCTCTGGGTAATTCTGTACGTACATAGGACTCCCTGGCACTGCGCACGACGACGGCACCACCCAGCTCGCGACTCGCACTCTCGACGTCGCTCTACACGCCGCAGGAGGATCCGCTGGATGGGGAGGTCCGTATGACGGTGACAACGGATGCGAGTATGGATTCCAAGGCCCGTGGCAAGCGCCCACTCGACAGAGAGGCCTCTACGGCTGGTGCTGTGTGTGCTGTGGGCAACGCAGTGGTCGCTGCGGCCAAGAAGAAGCCTCAGCCCAAGAGCAAGGCCCCTGGGAAGACCAAGGCCAAGGCCAAGCCCAAGACGGACACTGGAGAGGTCGTGAAGACGACCAAGCGCCGGCCCAAGCTCATCTGGCGCACGCGCGACGCTGAGAACTCGGCGCTGTACAATCTGCAGCTTGATATCTCGAGCTTGCAGTCGGAATTGCAGGGTCTGCAGCAGTTCAGGAACATGCTCATGGGCCGTGCGTTGAACCGCCATGACAACGTGGACGGGTCGTTTGTCAAGATCGTCCACGAGTACTTTCAAGTGTTCCGCAATGGGTATGAACACCATCCAAGCGAAGGCCGTGCTGCACCGGTTACGATGCTCACGAACCATCCAGAAGCCGCGTCTCCGGATGAGTTTGTGCGGCGTGTGATGGATGAAAAGGTCACGATCGGTCGCTTTTCCGGGCTCCAGCAGATGATGAAGCAGTGGGAACGGTACTCGGCCGTGCTTGGGCCCATCCAGTTGTCGTTTCTAGACTCGGAGATCATCTCCACGTACCGTGGTGTCGGTGAAGGCCATCAGCAGACACTGGTGACTTCCAGAGCTCAGTACCATCTCTACATCTCGCTACGAACCATCGAGATCATGTTCCCACACTTACTGCCGTGCCACGACATCGTGACCAAGATCCTGGGCCGGCGCATCAGCGGCGTGGGCAAGTTCGACTTTGTGTTCGACAACAACACCACGCGGATCGTCAAGTACGAGTTCAGCCTCGATTTTATGGCGTCTTTTATCGCGCTTCTGGGGGAACCAGCGACTGTCGCGAGGCTGCTAAAGGGCGCGCTGATCTCGGACGAGTTCTTCATTGGGGATCTGTCCGAATTCGTCCCAGAACATGGAGATGACGAGGCCCAGGCGCAAGGTCAGGGTGGAAAGGACATCGACATGGAAGACGTGGTGAGACCGGTTGAAGAGGTCAAGGCCGGTGGGTCTGGGTCATGGAAGATGACTATTAGCAGTCTGCTCACGGCGAGCGATGAGGACACCAGCGACTTCCCAGAGCCGCAGAGCGAGGAAGCGACGCCAGAGGAAGCGCGCTTCCTCGAGCTTTTGTAATATATCGATTAATATTTCCCAAAATTCAACATCCAGGTACCGTAATCTATGGTAATCATGATTACAAGCACCACCATCCGTGCCTTCCGTTCATCAAAATCGGCATTTGCTTCCCTACCCCTCCCTAAAAATCGTGGTTTGGGCATCGTCTTCGACAAAACCTCAAAAACAGAGAAATTTTTTACAAAAACAGAGAAGGATTTCACCCTCCCCGCGTTCTAGTGACGTCCGTTTTGGCTGGGAGCGATAGCTCATGCGCAGGGGGGGGGTAGGGAACCCCCCGGAGCATGCTCTATCGCGACCCAAACTGTCCAGAATTCATGATCTATAGATTGATCGCCCCGTAGCGAAGCGGAGGGTCCGTTCTCCCGAGCGCTAGTACGCCGGAGCGATAGCTCCGGAACGGTCGGTAAAGCTGTCGCCTGTCGGTCTACCCTACCCTGGATTGATTTGATTGGCTAAGAGTGATTGTTTTCTCTGTTTGTCGACATCCTTCTCTGTTTGTGTGAGTTTTCTTTACGTTTTTAGGGCTTTGTCATCGTCTTCTGTCTTTCCAGTCAACGAATTCCACTAATCAAGTGTATTACAGGATGTTTTGAAATAAAGTACTTAATCAGAAGTCCAGTCACCACAGTACTTTTCTGAGTCCACCGTTCTTTGTTGAGACTCATCCTCGGTTCACTACGGTACTGCTCGGCATGCTGGGGCTGGGTGGGACGAGAAAGCCAGCCGCGCAACAGGTCCACTCCACCGTGCAAGCGGCAGGCTGCTCTGCTCTGTACAGCACCATTTGCCAGTGGTCTCACTTCACCGCATTATTGCCTCCCTGAAAACGCCCGAGTTCTTCTCCAATCTCTTCTACGAGACAACATGCAAGTCCAGCGTGCCAGTCTCACGGCGAGCCAGGACAAGCCGCCAGGCACGAAGCGGCCGCAGCGTGTGCGCCAGCGCAAGCCCGACGCGCGCGTGGCCCACGTGCACAATCTGCAGACTCATGTCCATCGTCTACACCAGGAAGTCGAGAGTCTCAAGCTGACGCGTGCGCTGCTCATGGACCGCCATTTGCAGCGAGCTGACCAGGTCGGCGGCTCGTTTGAGCGCACGATCCGCCAGTTTTTCGAGGTCTTCCAGTTCGGCATGGAAGCCGACTACTCGCTGGATCCACCCATGCCGTCGCCGATCCCAGCGACCTACAGGAAGACCCAGACCGAGGACTTTGCGCGAGCGATCATGGACAAGGACGTGAATTCCCTGGGTGGTCCATTGGCGGGGATTGACGCCTTTGTCGAGCAGAACAAACTCTACTCGGCGGCGTTCGCCCACAACCGACTCAAGATGCTGGAGGTCAAGGTGTTCCCGATCGAAGGCGAGTTCATGACGTGGCAGAACCAGCACGTGACGGTCACTGGCTGGGGCGAGTACTCGTGCTACATCACCCACAAGACCATCGACATGCTGTTCCCGCACGTCAAGTACAACCGCGAGCTCGTGGAGAAGCTCGTGGGCCAGTACATCAAGGGCGTCGGCCGCTACGACTTTGTGTTTGACACGGCGACCAACCGCGTGGTCGCGACCACGGCTGATCTCAACTTTGTGCCCGTGTTTATGATGATGCTACGCAACCCGCACGAAGTCGCGATGCTGCTAGACGACGCGCAGATCACGTCCGAGTACATTATCGGTGGTGGAGACCATGACGACGACCAGGGTTTCCAAGAGGTTGAGAAGGCAGAGGCCATGCCCACGCAACGCATTGGAAGGATCAGGATGGAACACTTGCTGTGTTAGGAACAGCGTAATCTTCGTGGGTGGGTTTTGAATACAGTGCACATTCTGGCAACGCACAGGGCTTTTCCCAAGACCATTCACCGTCACCACACTACAGTGTACAGTAGATGCAGCGGATGCAGCATCGCCAGCCAACCTGGTGGTTCGGTTCCGTTCACGCTCGAGCCCTGGGACTTCGTGGTCACGAGCGACGACTCATCGTCTGTGTGCCATTCCAGACGCCAGTGACAAACAAACACCATGTGCTGCAGTACAGTGTTTACCAGCCCGTGCGTCTGGTGACAACCACAAGCCCGCCTCTCCCAACTACGGCTCAATACGGTCCGGCATTGAACAGCTCACTTAGTACCTTTTACAATTATCAAGTATAATATGAGAAAGGACAACCATATACGTTCTTATGGAGAGGGAGTCCCCGCAACAACCAGATGGGAGACAGTTCTTGGAGGATGAGACCGTGCGGCCCACTGTCGTAGTGCACAGAAGACATTGGGGCCGTCACTCCCATTCCCTCTCCAATTCGATGATCCCCCCCCGCGCTCCCAGTCTCCGCCGGGGCAGTACCGTACTGACCGTCCTCGAGGAATCATTCTTCCAGTTGCCAGCTCGCCCTCACGTGTTCCCTGCCCCCTTCTACTCCGTTTTCGATATCGGATACCATGGACGCTGCAGTGGTGAGATCCAAGAAACGCATCCCCCAGCCCACGAAGACAACCAATGTGAGACCTCTGCGTCAACACACCCAGGCTCTTCTCGCTGCGGTTGACCGCCCCCGAGCCGTCCAAGTCGCTCGCCAACGTCGAGTGGATTCACGGACCAAGAAGCTCACGCTCTTGACCAATGATGTCACGAGGCTACAAGCTGAAGTCGCTCGGCTGATGCAGATGAAGCAAATTCTTCAAGAGCAGTCTCTAAACCGAGCCGACAACAACATGGGCTCGGCCGTTCGCATGGTCAAGGAGTACTTCGACGTCTTCCGTCTCGGCTACGTGCCTCCGACCTCGAAGGAGATCGCCGCCTCGCCTGAGTGTGAGTCCAAGCCGGACGCGTTCCTGTTTTCCATGATGGACGAAGAGGTCCTAGGCGGTGGCTTCAAGGGCGTCGACATCATGATCGAGCAGTGGAAGCGCTACGGAGCGTGCTTCTCCGGGTTTAAGGTCAAGTTGCAACGTGCCGAGGTCTCGTCTGTCGACATCGACCCGGAGACTGGTCTCACGAGCCGTGTCCACGTCACGGCCTCGGCTTACTACTCGAGCCACTTGCTACTGGCTGGTGTGGAGGCCATGTTCCCCCACGCCATGGCCAACCCATCGCTTGTCATGAGCCTCATCGGCCAGGTCATTGGAGGACTCGGCAGCTACCGGTTCGTCTATGACTGCAGCCGCAAGCAGTTTGCTGAGATGGTCATCGACATCGATATGATCGGAGCGTTCGCCAAGGTCGTGTCTAATGCCTACGACCTCGGCCTGCTCTTCGGTTCGGCGCTGCTCACGTCACAGTACTACATGGGCGACGATGCGCCACTCAAGGGCGAGTCGCTCATGTCTCCTAACCGGCCGCCTTCGCCAACGTCGTCATCATCGTCGACCATCGATGAAGAAGAGGACGACACCCGCGTGGCCGAGCAAATGAGTCTTGACCGCATCCTGTGTGGAGAAGAGTATTAACACAGGAAAACATGATCTATTCACTTGCTAAACCTTGCATTTTCATGCTTTGTTGACCAAAAAAAGTCGATTTGGAGACGGCATCTTACATTTAAACAACGAGCAAGACCGTAGTTGAAGAACACATCTAGTCTATGATGTTGACGGCTCGCATCTCGACGCCTTCACCTGCGTAATCAAGGTCCTCACAAGTAGTGAGAATGTTCTTGAGACTCATCGGATCCTCTCTCCTCGCTGCGGGCTCTGTCGGTGTCAGCGGTTCTTCAAGTGGCTCGTCCAGATCGACTGGGGCTTCGTACTGCGTGGCACTTGCTATAGAAGGCACCGCTTTGCCCGGTGGGATGCAGTCGGTATCACCGACAAAGCACTCGGGTGTGAGCTGCGCGAGCTTGAACAACACAGCGAGGTCGGGAGGGTTCTTCACGATCGGTGCGAACGTCCCGAGCATGTCGATGTCAATGCGGCATTCGATGATACGGCCCGTTTTGCAGTCGAAGATAAACTCGGTGCGTCCGTCGCCTGAGACTGGCTGGCCAAGAATACTCATGACCAGCGCCGCGTCCGACAGAATGTGTGGGAACAGGATCTCGATGGTCTTGAGCGTGACGTGGCCCGAGTGGGCGACTGTCGCAACGACCAGGGCTTTCCAGTCACTGTCTTCCGCCGAGTCGATTGGCACGACGACTACGTTCATGAGCCGTAAATGGAGCCCTGCAAACAGAACGGTGAACCGCTTCCACTGCTCCAGCAGCGTCTTCACGCCTCGGAATCCACCGCCCAGTACGTCTTCGTCCATCACCGTATACAGGAACGCCTCCGTGTGGATCATCATGCCGGCGTTCTCGGTGTCGGACAGCACGCGAGGCTGGTACCCGTGCCGAAAGACGTTGAAGTACGTGTGCACGAGCCGTGGGATCGAACCGACCGCGGTCTCCGCTCGGCTCATGGTCTTTTCACGCAGCAGCTCTCGTAGTTCTTGTAGCCGCTTGAGATGCTCGGTGAGCCGTGCGACGTCAGCGTTCAGATTCGTGAGCTTCTTGGTGCGGGAGTCGATACGCCGCACCAGCGGACGCTTGTCGCCACTCACTCCACTGCTTCCACTGATACGCCGGACGAGAGCGGCCACCTCCATTGTTGAAGTGACCGCGGGGACAACAGGACCGATGGCCCTCGACTTGGTACGCATTTGCTTACTGCTTTACGGAGGGGAAGACGCGTGCGAGACGATTGGAATTGCAGGCAAGACACGTTGATGCTGTGGGTGGTCGCGTCTCGGTGATCCTGTCTGTCTGTAGAGTTGACACAGGCACGGTATCCAGTAAGGTGCTTGATCTCTTTGAGGCTGAAGTGTTTAGTTGCCGCAATGCAGGAAAATCGAGTGAGATCCAGGGCAAAGGCATGGACAAATGAATGAAGGGCGAGAGTGGCAGCTGTCTTCCTGGTACAGTGGAGAGAGAGGACGAGAGGGGAGGACGGTGAGAAAAGTAGAGCCGTCCACAATGGAATCAACACCTCACTTTAAGAACGTATAATTCGTCTAATTAGAATCTAAACATGTTTTGACCTTAACTTAAGGACATTGAACAGAGGTTTGACCGAGCGTAAAATAGTCCAACATTCCAGGTGGAGAGCGATCGATTGTCCCCAGTGGAATAAACGAGCACGGCCGTCGATTATGATAATGCCCCTCGAGCGTAATGATGTGATGTACGATCCGCTTTGTTGCTGGTTCTTGCAGTAGAAATGGAGTCCTGATGAATCCGCGTTCGTCTCCACGCTCCCGAAACTTGAGGACAGACGAATCATACTTTTCGCACTGGGGACGCACTGGCTTGCTCCTGATACTTCTACAAACAGTAAAACACAGGGGAGCAGTCTAGAACGCAAGCACTCGACTGTTGCTGCAGTCCCAGGCCATCCAACTGCACTTGAATTGCACGTCAAGCGCCACGAAGCAGGATCCCGTGGCCGCAGTGTGTCAGGTCCGGACGAAGTGTTCAACTGCCGACAGTGAGCCTAAAGCAGGACAATAAATGGTCACGCCTGGCTAGGTTCTTCAGTAATCCTACTCTCTCCCGCGCACCGGAAGGTCGCGAATACTGCGAAGCACTGGCTTGCGAAGCAAAGAAACTGCGCCGCAGATTTCGCTTGGAATATTTGAGGAAAAGTTGGCCATTTGTTTGTCTGTCTGGCAATGTGTGGACATCTGATGACTCACTAGACTGTGATGTCTGCGTGATGGCGAACTGCCCAGTTCACGACGATGTCCACTGGCCACAAGAGGCCAGGAAGTCCAGAGCAACGAGGCCATGGCGTTCTTCCATCCTACCACCCATGTTCGTGCAAATATACCTTTTTAGAAGTTTTAAAACATGATTTTGTGTTTACTGTCATTTAGCTATTTATGTATTTGCACAGGTAGTAGTCCCACTGAATTGGTAGGACAACAATATTGCTCAATATCATTTGGAGGCGGGTATGGGTTGTAATGGGATTTGACTGGAATGCTTGCTATCTGAGACCGTGGGCATCAACACTGTTGATGCGAATTCCACTCACGCATCGCCTAAAACGCGTGCCTTGTGTGTTGTGTTCGTGTTTATGGACTCCCCCTCCGGCCAGACAGCAGCTCTTCCTTCCTTCCAGGGCTTCTCTCTCTCTCTCTCTCTCTCTCTCTCTGCACAGTCTCCTTGAACAGCCACGGTGGCTGCCATCGTCGTCCCAGTCCCGCTTGGCAGACTCGCCCACTGGACCCAGCTGACCACACGTGTGCGTGAACTGTCCACGCCGCGTACGAACTGTATTACAGCATAACGGATACCGTCCGTGCCTCCGTGCCTCAGCTCAACGCGACAGCATAAACACCCACTCGCCAGAGTCTCCTCACCCAGCATCTTCCCGTCGGTCATGCCCGCAGCATCAGCCACAGACCCTGCCTCCCAGACCCACTCCTCCACCGAACTACGACAACTCACGACAACAACAACAGCATGACCGTGCAGACGCCGCAGCCGTCGTCTGTATCAACGCTGGCGGCCGTGGGGCTTCCGCCCATGATGCCATCTACGGCCGGGCGCCGTCCTCGCAAGCCGCGCAAGTGGCTGCGCACGCGCGACCGCGAGCAGCTCCACCAGCTCAATCTGCAGCTCGATATCAACAGTCTCCACAGTGAGATCCGCGCGCTGCTCGTGACGCGCGATCTGCTGCAGACGCGGATCCTGAACCAGTACGACGACGGCGACGGCTCGTACGTCAAGATGGTCCACGAATACTTCCACCAGACACGCCACGGGTACTTGGACCCGGTCAAGAACCAGCAAATGGTCCGCGCAAGACGGTTCCTCGACGTTCTGTTCGATCCTCAAGTCCAGAAAGGCCATTTACGCGGCATTGAGATGTGTATCGCGATGATCCAGCGGTATACAGAGGCGTTTGGACCCGTGACGCACCAGCTTCTATCGACGTTTGTCCAGGCCGATCCACAGACACAAGACCACGGAAGCCACACTGTTCTTGTGCGAGCACGCACGCGGTACTGTACGTCAGTCGTCGACAAGACCTTTGAGACCATCTTCCCATTCGCTGGTCGTGAGATCCGTGAGCTGCTCATGAATAAGCCCATTGAAGGCGAAGGCGAGTTCGATATCGTGTTTGATGTGACCACGAACCGCGTCGTGCGGTTCGATATCCAGTTTGATTTCGTGCCGGCGTTTGCTCGCATCGTGTCGGATCCGCGGCTTCTCGGCCAGCTCTTCAGCGGCGCGCTGGTCAAGTCGGACTGCACGATCGGCGGTGAGGCCGAGACCAATAAAGACGTGAAAGATCTGGATATCATCGAGCCAGAGATCGAGATGGAGATGGAATGCACGCCTGAGCCCGGCAGCACGACGCCCGTCAAGGACGAGTGGAAAGAGCAAGAGCCCTCGGCGCCGAGCCCCAGTCGCTACAGAGTCATGGACATCCGGTCGCTACTCAATGAAGACTGATGTAAAACAAATAAAACCCAAAATGTTCTATTACGCAGGCGGTTTACCTTTTCCATTGAGCAGCTCCTTGCGTCGTGGTCTCAGTCTCAGCAGTCTGCACGGTCTCGGCTTCGCTAGTCTTCTCCATGATATCGGACGCCTTCTCCGCCAGTTTCTGTGCGGCCTTGAGCACGGCGTCTTCTTCGTCTTCCATTTCCTCCTTCTCGGCCTGTTCGGCGCTCGCGCTTTTTGGAAGAAACGCTTCGCCTGGACAGATCTTTTCAAAAATGGCGCGTGCGTTGATGCTTGAGCTCTCCAGATGGATCTCCAACGGATTGACAACGTGTTTCTCGTCTCTGGGGCCTCCAAACGCCGTCTCGCAGATCCACACATTCGACGGAAGCCCCTCAGGCTGGACATACTCGGCCTGCTTGGTGGCGTTGCTGTACGGGAACAAGTAGTGTTCCATCGCGAAAACAGCCTGCCACAGGATGCTGTCCTTCCACGACTCAGTCTTCGACTCAGTCTCACCGACTTCTGCAGGCTTCGGTTTCTTGGCTTTCTCCGCGACATAGCTCTCGATGAGCTTCTGGATCACGGCCTCCATGAGCTTTTGCTGTCGGTCCTTGTCACCGTGCCACTCAGTTGGCAGCGGCATCGTGATCTGGATCAAAAACTTGTCCTTGGGGCAAATGTACGCGCCGTGGTCGAGTTGAATGGCCTGGATCGCGAACGGATTGCCCAGCGTTGCGTCGTTCGGTGGGATCACGACCATGAACCGGTTCATCGCGTCACGCAGCGAGTTGCTCAGCAAAAACACACTACGCAGCACTTGGCTAGACGAGACTTCGGCCGCGAGCTGGCTGGAGAAACACTTGAGGTAGCCGGCGTTGGTGATCACGTGTTTGGCCTTGATGAGCCCACTGCTGCCCTCTTCTTCATTGCCCTTGTCGTCGCTACGCGTACAACGGAGACCAATCACTTGGTTGGTCTCCTCGTCCACGACGAAGCCATCGACCGGCGCACGCAGCACGTAGATGCCTCCGTAGACAGCACACAACCGACAGAAGCTCTGCGTGATCTCACCGACGCCGTACAGCGGCACGAGGAACGCGTTGCCCGTGAAACGACCGATCGACGCCACGTACCGATACACCGCCGCCAGTCCTTCACGCGCCGTCATCTGCTGCGCGTGGGTACTCGTACTGGTACTCTCCGTCGTCGCTGGGAAGCTCGCTAGAGCCACACAGTACACCACGACTTGCTGCAACTTTGGCGACAGCTTGAAGTGCTTGCTCAGTAGCTCCTGGAACGGCTTGTCCAGGAAAACGCCGATACCGCCCATACCATCGTCCTCTTTGCCACTGGCACCCGCCACGGTCTCCACTTGGCTCGCCTTGTTCTGTGGCCGCTTGAGCGAGCGTCCGAGAGCCAGCTCTCGCTCGTTCTTGCTCTTGACGTCCTCTCCGAGGATGCGGGTCTCGCCATAGTCCGCGACAAACTGCAGGAACTTCATGAGCTGTCGTTTCTCGACCATGCCGAGCAATTTGCTGGCAAACACGTCTTTTTTCGAGCACGGAACCTCCCAAATCGAGTCGGAATTGGACGATTCGTCCACGTGGATGTACGTGCGTTCAATGGCCGCAAACTCCAAGTAACGACCGACTCCGGATTCGATCAGGAGCTGCACGATCTCTTCGCTGGACAGCACCAGGCGCGGGTTCACGTCGATGCTGAACTGCGACGACTGGCGCAGTAGCTGGGCCTGGTCTTCCTCGGAAACGTGGAAGCTTTCGTCCACTAAATGGCATTGAAACGACGACTCCATAGCCACAACGCGGGCATTTCCAGGGATCTCCGACGCGGAGGAAGACGGTGGAATGGTGGTGTTGACGGCAGCGTCGTCGTCGTTGAAATGGCGTGGCGCGATGGCTTCGTTCTTGGTCCAGCGACGGAACTGTTCGAGTGGGAAGGACGCGTAATTACTGCCGTAGTAGTCGTTCTAGAGACCCAATCGCAGTCAGAATCGCATACAGAGCAAGAGGAAGCGTAGCGCTATGCGTACCTGGTCCAGATGCAGCACTTTCTTGCCGACACGCGCGAGCGCACTGGTCATAAAGCCATTGAAACGGTCAGTATTAGCGGTCGACTTTGACTGTCGATATCTTGGGATAGAGGAAGGCTACGCGGACGTACCCGGCGAGGATGGCTTCCGCCATGCCCGTGCCGACGATCACGGCATCGTAATCGGTCTCTAGCAATGTGGCGTCCATCGTACAGCGTGTCGCGTACAGCGTCTCGTCCTTCTTGATCGGCTTCTTCGAGACCGATTTTCGTTCCTGTGGGCGGCGGGTACAGTCACAAGCACCCCTTCAACCCAGGCGTCCGTTAGCAACACGATACGAACACTTTCCTATCAAACACATGTCATTATTAAGGGTGATATTTAGTGCCACTGGTTGCCGCCTTTCTCACTCAAGCATTTGCGCCACATGAGCGTCGGACAAAACTCACTGGCGTCGGACGCGCGACCCGCGATGACAACGACGTCGACGATGACGTCACGGCACAAATACCAAAGGTCTTCCTCCACTGGAGACTCCGCCAAGCACTCCCTGTACACTAATCGAATCCCCATCCGATCAGTGTCAGAAGAGTCATCAACAATATCGTGTCACTGGGCCTCCCAGTCTGGTGATTTTTGTGGCGAGTGTATGGAAATGACCTCAAACGAGTTCCCGCACAAGTAAGCGCTCAGGCCGATCCTATGAGAGCCTCCACGCCGCAACAAACGTTGCGAGCCACTGCCTGCTACGGTAGTACAGCAAGTCGAAGGAAGGTGAAGCTTCCCATCCACAGAGAGAATTCGGTTCACTGGCCTCGCCATGTCCCCTGAAAACGTTAGCATGGGTGTGATCTCAATCAGTTCGACCAGAATTCCGGCAATTGATTCGTTCAAAAAGGGTCCTTCGTGGAAAAGGTCCCTTCTCGTTTGTCAACTGAGCTCTTCGGGGGGGGGGAGGTTCAAATGCTTTACATTGATGGACTTCTCTGTCTACTCTATGGTGCTAAGCTACCGCGATAAAATACATGCCGTAGAGTTGCCGTAGAAGCTCAAGAGTCTTGGTTGAGGTCACTGGGGAGGTTGATGTCGTGGAAGATGCCGGTGTGCTTGTAGAAAATCAAGATCTGCGAGAAGTTCGATGTCGTCGTCGACGTTGGCGAGTCTTCGAATGGATTGGACGTGCGAGTGGATGTTGCGAACAACTTGGTTGACGGTCACTGCCACCGGTGGTGACTAGATACAATGGTGTTTCTTGTCGTTGCGGATCGCCCATAGAGCGTGAAACGATACGGCACATGTCACCGTCCACAGAACTGAGCTCTTCGATTGGTTCATCCCACCTTTCGTTATTGGGGAGCCAACAATTGGGTAGACTTCCTTCTTGCAGCAAGAATCTTGCTCGTCCAAGTGGCCGCGCTGGACTTTTCTTGCTGGACTCACGCGCTCGTTCCCTCGCTTGCAGATCGCTACAGTACGTACTGTGAGTCTGTGACCAGTGACCAGGGACCAGTGACCAGTGACCAGTCTGGTCACCAGACGCCGGCCGCCTGGTCAACACCCTTCATGAATCTGACCATGATCCTTTACGAGGGCAACCTGGCAAGTCTTGGAAGCTCACAGAGATGCGGACATCCTATCCAAAGCCCATGCCGTACTCCGCACAAGCAGCAGCAGTGACAGCAGCTCATGGCGGCGCGAGAAGCCCACGGCGAGACGTACAAAACGTCCGAAGCTTTGGCTCCGAGCTAAAGAGAGAGAGAGGCTCAAGATCCAGTCGCTGCAGCTGGACCTCAACGACCTCAAGCAGCAGATCAGGTCATTGCGAGTCTTACGGTCGATTCTGTACGCTCGAGTGGTGGCGTCCAACAGTCGGTCTGTGAAGGACTATGACGTTGAGCCCAGCGGCGATCACGGCGAGCTGCAAGCCAACAAGGTCGAAAGCGTAATCAGCAAAGGGCGAGAGGAGCACGCGCTATCCAATACGGACCGTGACCCCTCCGACTCCGGGCTTAGCGTGGTAAGCGCAAGATGTGAGACTGCTCTGGTCATCGCGAGTTCCAAACAAGACGAACACCGGTATGTGGTGGTCCCTACTGTCCGCGCATTCGAGCCAGAACCCTCTGCTGCTGCCACGGCGCTGGAAGAACTTGTGCGGAGAGAACAAGTACAGGACCAAGAGTCGAAGCAACGCGGCAACCACCATCGAATGGCGATGTGCTTCCTTCTCTCACCACGCCGAGCCCTGGATGAAGGCGATCGCACCGGTGGTAGCAGGTTGATTTGAACCTGCGGGTAAAGTACAAAATCGTGGCCGTAAAACGATGTCTGCTCGTTGTTTTGCCTGGGTTCCAAGACGCACGCAGCGTTAACTACTACCGTACTAGATACGGTACATTCATATTGGCATGAGTCTTCTGTAGTCTGTGCAGTCTTGGATTCCATTGTGCTTCAGTTCAAGTTATAGCCTCGGGTTACGAACATAAGAACGATGTCGATTGCCGACATGTCGGATAAAAACGCGTTCGTTTGTGCCTCCTCATGCGGTAATGACAATGTGAAAAATTGAGAATCAAGCCACGAACGCATTGGCACCATGAGATCCTAGTGTAGACCCACACGGAACAAGCCCAGAGAGAGAAGACCGAGTGTGGCGGCCGTCGAACCGTGTTTTATATCGACCAAACGACCACAGCCCCCGTCTTGGGTCTCAGTTACAATCGAATAAATGAGTGGCCTCTTCAGTGCAAGCGCTCCGACTACTCCGATACAGCGAGGTTACATGACAACGGGCCCCTTGGTGCCGATACTGGTATGGTCGGAGCATTCATCGACGAGACGAGCCTCAGGTTTCAGTTCCCGAGCCTTGCTGTGCCGTTGGGTTCACTTTCTCAAGGATGAGATGGTTTTCTGGACGCATATGAGGACGCGGCGTCCCGAGCTACTATTGTAGATTACACTGTGGACACAATCTCCGCCATTCTTTTGGCCACAAACTTTGAAGAATGTTACTTTCCCTTTGCTAGGACCAATCTTAAAAAAATGACTTCTCTTGACGAGACGCCTCATAGTTGAAAATGTGTGCTCACACCAGCGTTGGATGTTGTGCTCACATCAGAGCAGTAAGTGACCCGCAACTGATCGAGCCTAAAAACTACTACAGTTTTCCACCAGAAGACTGATAGAGTGGTACCTTGCGACAATGAAGGGGTATCATATTTAAGTAGCCACTTCTGCCAATTTTGCAATTTGGTGCAAACATGTGTGCAAGGGAACGTATTTAGGCAGCGTCAGTGTTGTGGTGGAAAACTGTACACCAAGGGTGATACCGTATAAGACTTGTAATTATCCACTACATGGAATAGTCACCGGTCTTCTATTTGGAGCCAAAATGCAGTTCATGTTTTAATTCAGTAGGTTAATTTTACTGGCTGCCATTAATTCGTGGAGGTAGTTGATTGCCAAAATGGCGCCATACCGCCCAGGTCGAACCAGCATCAAGGGCAAGCATCGTGTTGGAAAGCAGTTCGTTCGGAAGCAGCACGACTATGAATTCTGCCTGG
>JAADWY010000176.1:0-49349 GCA_023336355.1 Pythium dissotocum | reverse complement strand
GATCTCACGGCCTCGAATAATTGTCGTCTGAGGCACTAGCAGTTTCTGGTGAAGTGCGTCGATCGGAGACGGGTACCCGGCATCAAAGTAGATCAACGTGACGGTCGTGGGGTCCCAGTTGAGAGCACGCAGCATGATCCATGTGTTCAGTGCGTTGGAGACTTGGAAGAACGGATTGTGGTCGTCGCGGCGAGCGATGAGAAGTACGCGACCTGGAAATTCCACGAGCGTATCGTTGGTGCCGTTGGCGACGTCTGCTCGTCGGACGATGTTGGGCCCCGCGCAGACAAGCGAGGCGTCTCGTTCGTCCCATCGCGGCGAGTACGCGAGTGCCTCGCCCCATACTGGATACAGCCTGTAGTTCGCGGCTCGGTACAGGTCAGTGTATCCCTTGAGCTCGTCACAGCCGCAGTAGATCATGTCGTCTGTGAATCTGAATCGAGGATCGTGGTCGCCTCCGTCCTGGGCGAGTGACGCGATGTCTTTGTGCGGCTTGGCCGCCGTCATGTCTAGCAGCAAATCTTCAAAAACCACGGCGCGAATCCCCGCCGGCGCGTCGATGAGCGTGACCGTGGTGCGGTTCGTCGAAGATGTGTCGCCGATGTTCCCACAGAAGACGTGCGCCGGCGTGGACGCATTTTCGATGAGTCCAATGTCTCGTTCGTAATAGCACGCGTCTTGCAATACTGCGGTATCAGTTGTGACGATGGCGTCCGTTGTAGTCACAATCTCCGTCGTAGCCACGGGCTCCGTTGTAGCAATGGTCTCCGTCGTAGACACGGTCTCTGTTGTGGACAAGGTCTCAGTTGTAGTCTCGGTCTCAGTTGTGGTCTCGGTCTCAGTTAAATCCTTGGTCTCCGCTATTGCAAAAGCTGGAGATAGACTTGGCAGCTCGTGCGTCGTGGGCATCTCTGGCTCGGACAAGGCCGTGGTGGGGCCGTCTTCATATTCCCCCAGCGTATCTTCGAGGATCTGATCGGATACGTTCGCGTTGCCGCCGTCAAACTGGAAGCGATCCTCTGTGTGGGCGTCACCGCGCACTGAGCCATCGCGGTCTTCCAGCGTTTCCCCGATCAGCAGAATTCGCACACCGATGACCACGAGCAACACGAAAGCAGCCAGTCGGAGGCGAGAAGAGACGGAGGCAGAGACCGCGGGGCTGGCTGGAGCACTGCCTTCCGCCCTCGGCAGTAGCGTCGACGCCTCGTGCTCGACTACCTCCGCTAACTCGAGTCTCTGCTTGCTTCGGGTCGCCATGGCACCAGTCGCGTCGCCTTAAATCCTCGACTGTGTGTGTGTGTTGTGTTACTCGGTGTGTTGGTTGTCTCTCCCGACTCTCGCTGCTTCTCGTGATCAGCCCCCTACAAAGACGCAATCTCTGCCTGGTTGCGAAAGAAGTGTGTCTCATCACGCACCAGGGGCATTCCTCTTTCGAGAGGCCAGTGAGAAACATAACAGGACATCTTCAAATTTCCGCATGAGACTGGCTTCGCCACGATCACCCCGGCTCAAGGAAATGCCACCATCCTGCCAGCCATCTGCATCGACTAAGCGGGCAATTGGCGAGTCCAAAATGAAGCTTGAACAGCCCACCGCCACCGAGAAGATCGTAGGCATTCAGAGGCTTCCTCCACGAGTCTCTATTGCACGCACACACAGTGTTACAAAGTACTTAGTTGGTGACACCACGCTTAAATAACTGATACCTTCGAGCCCAAGCTCACGACCACTACCCAAACAACAAACTACCGTAGATCAATCACTATGTGAAGGAGATCGAGCCGGCGACTCGCGCTTCCAGCTTGGCGACTGCCTTTTTCACAAGCGGATCGAAGAATGTAAACCACTCGGCGTACGAGATGAGCTTGTCGCTGGCATTGTCGCCCGTGCCCGTGTCCTTGCCGCCTCGAAACTCGATCCACTCGCAGCCCGTGAAGTAGCACATGTTCTTGTATCCCCATCGCTTTCGCTTCTCGGGGAAGATCTCGGCTACGATGGTCTCAGGCCGTGCCCACAGCACATTGGCCATGCCAGCGCCGTGCATACCGATGATGATATCGCTTTCAATGACGACCTTCATCTGCTGCTCGAGCGACAAGTCCACAAAGTCGAGCGACTGGATGCGGCACGTGCCGTACTTGTACAGATCTTCGTTGCGTCCGTACTCGTCACGCATCCGCTCCACGATCGTGTCTTCGTTGAGCCACTTGCGCTGGACCATGCGGCCCTCGTAGGGCCGACGCGAGATGATCGTGATCGTACACGACGCCAGGTTCTTCTTCTTAAAAGAGACCTTGAATCTCGCCAGCGTGTGGTCTCGAAAGTCCTGGATCAATGCGTTTCGACGGCACGGCTCATTGCTGTCCAGGCTTCGCATCAACGGACCACTGTACTCAAACGGCGCGATCATCGCTTGGTCGAATCGCAGCACGCTGCCCATGATATCTCGGCCCAGGACCACAGGATGATGCGGTGCGATGAGCTCTCGTTGCAACGCGTCGGTCAGCGTTGGTAGCCCGTCGTCAAAGTACACGAGCTGCGTGGTCTCGGGCGTCCAGTTGAGCACCTTCATCATGATCCACGCATTGAGTGCGACCGAGATCTGGAAGAACGGGTTATGGTCGTCGCGTCTTGCGACGATGATCGCGTTGGTCTTCACGTGGTGCACTTTGTACGGCCACCCGTCGGGTCGTGGAGGCGTGAGGCTCACGATCTCGGCCGGCCTCTTGCCCTTGACAAGCGTAGCGTTCCATGGATACTTGGAGACGCCCGACGCGAGGCTCTGCATCTCGCCAGCGTTTGGGAATCGCTTGCAGAACCGCCATTTCGCGCTGCCTCCACTTGGATGGTCGCCGAAGATGCTTTCCCACGCGCTCATACCGCCGTATAGTTTATTATCTTGCTTGGAATTGCACACGCAGTAGGCGTGGACGCTGCTGTGCTTGAACCGCGGGTCGTGCATGTGGCCGTCCTGCGAGATATTGTGGATTTGCTTGAAGACTTCGGCGCGGCGCAGATCAACCCACAGATTCGTGACCAGTGTGCTTCGAATATCGGTACTTGGCGAGTAGTAGAACGTGTAGTTCGACAGCGGGCCAAGCGCTGGGTCTACGCCCGTGGCGTTGTTGCAGAATGTGTAGTGGGCTGTGCGCATGAGCGGGATCATGCCGTAGTCTCGCTCTTCAAAGCACCGCTTGAGCAACTCATCTTGCTTGCGGCGACGCATGACGCGGGGAGGCACCGTCACGCCTCGCAGTGGTCGTGGCAGAGCCGCTGGTTCATGCGGCGCGATGCCCTCTCTCGCTATAATCTCCAGTTCCTTTTGCAGGAACGGCATCTCGGGAACCTCGACGTCTTCCAGCGTCAGACTCTCGCGAAGCAGTATGACGAGCGCCGTGTACGACGCGAACACGATCACAGCGGCGACGGGAACCACCCAGCGTCTTGATAATGCGCTGGCCATGGCCACGGCCGTCTTGTCGGTGCGATGTACGACCATTGGGACCCACTGCACGGGGCGGATCCAGGCGCTGATTGATTGATGGCTGGCTGGACTGATTGATTGACGCAGGGCGACGACGAGAGCAGCGAGCTTGATGAAGGTCGCCGCTAATGGACGTATACGCTGGATGCTGCCAGTCAGGAAGACTGGATTTTGTCTGTCTGTCGGTGGTTGAGGTGTGCTTGCGCGACCTTGGCTAGCCACTCAAGCGAGGGAACGTCTGATTAGCAAGGAGTGTTGATCTCCAAACTTTCTCAAAATCAGGTGAAACATTCAGAAAGTCGTTAAAACATGGTATATTTACTCCCTGTTTTGACAAATATTTTGGACGAATTCACCTTGTTTTGAAATCGGCGTGAATGTGTCCTGAAGCCCCTCCATAGAATGTCCAGAAGAGCTCCTCACATTCCATCGAGAACTTCAAGTCACAAGACCGGTCCATTCGTTTCCTTCGGCTTGCGGTGGCACCAGTCGTTATCCGTTCCCAATGAACACCGCGATGATCAATCCTTCTCGTAGGATTCCAGAGCGAACGCCCGCCTGCAATGGTCGTTCGATATTGTGCCTTGGACCTGGCGGCGACAGCTTGTCGAAAAGCCTCTCCTCCGCACGTGCACACCGCTCGACAGATCCCGTCCATCCCCTCGTCCCTCTCTTGAGATCACATCAACTTCACGAATACCCAATTTAAGCTTTCCTAAACGGCCCAAATCAACAACAAATCAAAATTCAGATCTGATCCTACCATGGTCTCAGAAAATGACATCTGATTCCTTCCATCCCTTTCTCGTCCGTTCAAATGGGCTTCCAAAAAAGGCGGTGCCAAGAAACTGAAGAAACGGAAGGAGCTGTGAGCCTCTTACGCGACGCACTTTGCCTCCGAAAGGACACATAACGGATCCCGACAGCTGTGCCTGACTGACTGACGGAGTTTCGTGGATCTATCTATCCGCGATACTCTGTTTCAGTCTGATACTCTCCATCATTCCCCCACCAGCTCTTCCCGAAGATATGGCCGGCGACCACGCAGCGTACGAGCGGCGGCCATCGCGCCGCGGCAGCGCCAACTTCAAAGGCCTGAGCTCAGCACTGCAAAGCGCCGGCGTGCCTTCGTCTCCGTCATCGTCGTCGTCGTCTTCTTCCAGTGGTCCTTCGATGATGCGACTGCTGGTCACGTTGATCGTGTCACTGGGTTTGATCTCCATCTCACTTCAAGGCTACGGCGTCTTCCAACGGCGCACTCGCGAGGTGATAGACGTGGAAGTGGAGGCGAATGAGAAAGCCGCTGCGTCGCCGGCTCAGGCGTCGCTGTTGCGGAAGCCACAGGAGCCAGTGGAAGACCACGAGCTGCTTGTTGCTTTGGCTGGGTTTGGTGAGGATCCACCGGAAGAGGCCCATGCGCCAGAGAGCTACCCGGACGTTTGCTACGATGAAAGAGACTGGGGACTCGTAGACAAGATCAAAGAGAGTGCCAAGGTGTACTGTGGAGGAAAGTCCCCAGACTCTGCGACGCAAGTCACAGTGTACAACGTCACCCGAGGCGGGTTCACGGCGTTACATTTCAAGCGCAGGTTTATTGTGGATCTCCGCAATGCCCAAGTCCACAAGCCCATCAAGTCGATCGCGCAGGACGGCGGACGCCACGACCCGCGGTTTGTGATCACACCCACGCTCGTCCAGTGCGAGTGTGAAGAGTTCCAGAGCCATGCTAAGCAGATCAAGACGCTGTACAACCAGTCGCTTGAGCTGTGGAAGGATGCGTTTGGCAAGATGAAGAAGCACGAAGATCCGCCCAGCCTCGCGTGTCCGGCCGGTGCGATCGTGTCTGATACTGGCGGCCCAGTCGTGCTAATCAAGGAGAAGACGCTGCTGATCACGCGCAAGGACGACCACAATCCGTTCTTCCAGGTCTCGAATGCACTCAACGCGTGGATTCTCATCCACGCTCTGGGCTGGAAGCGAGACCAAGTGCGTTTGATCCAATTAGATGGAGGCTACCCATCGCCCATTGACGACCTGCACCAGCGTATGCTGTCGCCCAAGCTCCCGATTCAGAAAGGCGTCCCGTCGGAGCTGCTGGGGAAAAGGCTCGAGTTCCTGAATGACGTTGTGCAGGTGCCTTTCGAGACCACAGGCCCGATGATGCAGCATCTGAACGACTTTGAGCCGTGTGAGGACTCGAAGATGATGCAGGCGTTCCGAGATGAGGCGCTTGGAGTCATGAAGCTGTCGCTGTTGCCCGCCAAACGCCAGCAGATCACGATCACAGTCATTTCCCGAAGAAACTACGGCGGTCGACGCGTCCAGCGTACGCTACGCAACGAGAAAGAGATCTTGGACGAGATGCGAAAGCTGTACCCGAGCTCGAACGGACTGCCCATCGTGTTCCAGAGTATCGACTTTGTGAACCTGACGCTGCAGGAACAAATGGAGCTCATGCAGAGCAGTGACGTAGTCATCGGAATGCACGGCGCTGGTATGGTGAACGTGTTCTGGACGAGACCAGAGACTTTGATCGTCGAGATCTTTCCAAAGCGCCGCCATCGGTGGGGGTACCGTAATCTGTGCCAGTTCCTGGGCTGCGACTGGCACCAGTTCCGAGGCGGCAAGGATACGGGCAAGGGCCAGAACAACAGCCACAAGATGATCCCGTGGGAGGAGTGGAGGGCCTTCTTCGATCCACTTTTCCAGAGCATGCTCAAGCGTGTTGCTAGTGAGGAGGCAGCCAACCAGCTCCCGCCACCAGACCAAGCAAGATAGACGCTGGCTAGCATGGAAATGCATACGTGATGATGATGTTCAACATGATTTGTTGTATTTCAGAGTGTCTTTCAAAATGTTGCTAGGCCATGACGAAGCCCTGTAGGGTGTTCGTCGATGCGGGTCCTCACTGGGTCAGGATGTCCTTAACGGCGGTTGTTCTTCTTGTTGGCGCCCTTATTCTTCTCCTTGGTGGCGCCCTTGCCGGAGGTCGGACGCGCGACTTCCTCCTGCTTGGCGTTCTTCTGCGGCACGGCTCCTCCCTTCTGGGCCTGCGTGGTCGACTGCTGCGCGGTGGTGTCGACCTGCTTGGTGTTGTTCTGCTTGCGGCCCATGGTTGGTAGTGGTGGTGGTGGCTTAGTGGCTTGTTGGCTGTTGCTAGGTAAGTTGCAATGTGAGAAGATGCAATGTGAGAAGATGGAGAGCCCTCGCTCGACAAGGGGGTCCCCGTGCGTGGAGGAGCCGGTTCCTGAGGCAGGTGAGCCTGAAGCAGAGGACGAAGATCAGGATGAGGCGCGTCAAGCCTATCAGACGCGTGGGATCATTCGAGGATGCGAGCCAAATGCTTCAGCTTGCAGTTGCGAGGCCGGATTGGGATCAACTGGATCGTGTCGAAAGCATCCTATTCCTGTAAAATGGATCAACTGCCGCTCTATTTCCAGTAGAAGATACGTATGGGGTTCTTAAATGTGCTCAAGATCGTGGCCGTTCTTGAGCCGCTTGGACGTTGGCTCGGGCTCGTGGTCCAGGTCTCCGTTGCTTGTGTGTGGGTCTTTCTGAGGACTCTCGTCGATGCCGTCCATGGCGGCGAGATAACTCTTCTGCAGTGACACGCGCTTGAGCGACGTGGGCTTGGCAACGACCTGGCGAACGACCTGGAAACACACAGCACCGTCAGCATAGGCGAAGGATGTAGAGATGATGGCCAAGAGGACTCACCTTGGAAGAAGGGGACGGAGGTGGAATGGCCGTGCGGAACTGGCGCAGGTACTGGCGGAACGCAAGCTACACCAGACGCATCAGAGTTAGTGATATGTGCCCGTTGATAATACATAGCGTCGTGGAGGGAGTAGAACGTACGAGAATGGCCTGGTGCACCTTCGGGTCTGGGTTTCGACTGTACACGCGCACGATCCGCTCTTCAAACTGCTCATTTCCACAAGTCTCGATCAGAACACACAGCCTCACATAGCTTGCCTGGAGATAGAAGCCGCGTACCTTTTCCGGGAAGAGCAGACTGACTTGTTCCTTCGGGATGTGGAAGCTCGTGTCGAGATCGTTGGAGCTGTAGAACTTGACGTGGTCCACGGGGTTGTGGTCGCGCAGGTTGTAGTTGAGTCGGTTGTCTGCGACCACAATATCCTCGGGTCGCAAATCCACTCCGAACGTCGTGTTGTAGCTAGCGACTTCCTCGGCCGTGACCTGTGGGAGTCTTGTCATCACGTCGGCAGGCAGCAAGTACTCGTCCACGAACTCGTACAGCTGACGACGGCGGATGCGCTTGATGATCGCACGCGCATCAGCCAGCGTAGGCGACTTGGAGGCCTCGATAGTCTGTAAATCAAAGCATGCATAAGCCACCGTACGCGTCCATCAATCAAATGGACCCAGCATGCTCGACGTACGTTGATGATGTGGTCGGTGACGTACTGGAACTCCTCTGGGGACTGGGTCGAGGCCGAAATACCCAGCTCTTTGTCTGTATCCGACCATCAAAAGAGAGACAACTGTATCAGTCTTTCACTGATCCCCAACAATCACAATAAGTGAGCTCTTCGTACCGGCAGCGACCATGGCGTCGCACATCATGAACTCCACGGCCTTGCCCTTGCGGTGGTTGTAGATCTACAATTCCACAAAACGAATCGTAAATATGAGCAAACGGTTCCGAAACGGACTCTTGCCGCCCACAATTTCACGCACCTGCTTGTGCATTTGGTATCGCTGCTGGAACAGGTCGTAGATGTCGAGCGTCACGGACGAGTGGTAGCAGATCTGGTCGTCGATCACGCGGTTGAACATCCACAGTCTCGAAAAATTGTAGCTGCGCTTGAAGCCAAACAGGTTCAGCATATCGCGCGCCAGGTAGTCAAACTTGTCCACGTCGATGCAGTTGCGGCCGTTCGCGACGATCTCGTACAGACAGCCATGGTCGCTCAGACGCCTTTCGTTCATGTGGGTTCTGTCAATAAAACAAACAAACACACAATAATATTGTCAATAAATTGCCCTCCTCTTCCCCTCACTGCAAGATGCAATAGAACAAGCAGCAACGTACTCTTTGGCGCCGACGATGAGCTGCTGCACGAAGCGCACGTCCTGTCTGTCGAGGTCGATGTGGTTGTCGTCCACGAGGTAGTCGACCATGCGCAATGACATCTCTTCGTGCGTGTAGGTCGATCCAGGACACACACGCGGCATGAACTCATTGTCAAAGACATGGGAGAATGGCCCGTGGCCGATATCGTGGAGAAGCCCAGCGGCGCTGACCAGATACGACTCGCGCTTGGTCAAACCGAGCTCTGGTTGCTGCTGGCGGAAGCGGTCGACCGTCTCGCCGGCGAGATACCCGACGCCCAGGCTGTGCTCGAAGCGGTTGTGGGACCCACCGGGGAAGACGTAGTACAGTGTTCCTAGTTGCTTAAGGTCGCGCAGACGCTGGAACTGCGGCGTGTCCATGAGCTGCACGCACAGACCGTTCAGTTTGATGTAGCCATGCACTTGATCTGGCCGTAACGAGGTCAATTGTGGTCAGATAGGAGGCGCGATTGCGGGCATGGGGAGGTGGATGCAGTGCGCACGTACCATTGATGAGCTTGGCGCGTGACTCGGCGTGCTCCATGGTTGCTTGGCGTGGCGAAAGGCTGCTTGGAGAGGTTCTGGAATGCGAGATTCAGCCCGACCGAACCAGTCAAATTCGTGACCAACGTCATCAAGTGGAAGCGGTGTTCGCGCCAAATTTCACCGGTAGTACCGGTGCAGATACCGGTATTATGAAATATACTCTTATTGGATATATATATATCCATTTATATATAAATGTATCATTCGCATATTTTGACAAACTAAAAGTGAGAATCAATTGAATATCAGCCTGTCTGGACGGTGTTGAGGAAGAGGGACCATTTGATTCGAAGAAGTCAGCGAAGACCCTCAGCTGTAGCATACCCTCCATTGCACCATACTAGGTACCTAGAATCCCGTGTCCGGAATCTCATGTTCTCTTATGACATCACTGGTTACAGTACGTTTCCATGGTTCTCCCACATTTTCCTGGACTCCTCGTCGATTCCATTGAGCTCGTCGACACGCGACAGAGCGCCGTCCGACCTGCGTTCTCTGTGCGTCCCCACGGCTGCTTGAGGCCTGTAAGACCGACAACAAGCCCATAGAAGCCATGGCAGACCACCCGACCGTCACGACGCCCGGCGGCACCGACCTCTTCGCTGGTCTCGAGTCCATGGACTACTCGACTTTCAACGATGAAAGCATGGCAATGCTGGTCAACAACAACCTCGCGGGCACGCAGACGCCGCTGCAGTCGGCAGCGCGGCTCCACAATGGAGCTGGCGCCAATGCGAATGGCTCTGGCGCGACGCCCACGGCGATGAAGAGCGGGCTCACGCCCGGCGGAGGCGACCCGTTCCTCATGACTCCGCGAACGGCGGGCTTCATGGCGGAGTTGGCCGCCCCCACGCCGTCGAATGGCGCGAATGGCGCAGCGCATGGTGATGCGGGCGCATCGATGCTGTTCGACCACGAGCTCGTGACGTCGGGAAACGGCGGCGGCGTGCTGGGCAACGAGGACGACGATGAAGACGGAGACGCGTTGCGTCAGGACGACCTGCCCACGCCGCTGACGTTTTCGTTCACGCCGACTGGCGGTGCCGGTGGGCCGAACTCGACGGGCAGCATGGGTATGATGGGTGCTCGGTACCACGTCGCAGCGGCGCACAAGCACAAGCGCGTGCGGTCGAATCCGGATATGCTGCAGAACTTGAGCTTCCAGCAGCTTCTGGGCAACAACGGATCCTCGCCACTGCGTCCGAGCGTGGAGAGCCAGTCGATGCCTACGACGCCGATGGACGGCAATGGAGCTGTGGCGTTGAACGCCGATGGGTCGATGCCCGAGCCGCTGCCGATCTCTATTGGCACTGTGAACGTGCAGACGCCCGTGGGTTTCCACGGCTCGGTGTCGCCTATTCGAGGAGGAGGCAACGGGGAAGAAGACGCGTTCCCGTCGGATATGGACTCGTTCTTGAAGGACGTGCAGTGGTCGGAGCTGGCTGAGAACAACAACTCGATGAACGTGGACACGCTGAGCAGCCTGGGCGGTGCACAGTCGGCTGGCTACCTCTCGCAGCGGATCCAGGCCGGCATGAACGAGCTCAAGATGAAGCGCAAGCGACCGACCCAGCACATGCGCCACCACTCCAACCCCGTGGATCTTCTGCACAACCTCGACCAGTTCCGTCTCCTCTCGCAGCAGCAGCAGCAGCAGCCCAACAACGGCCAGGCGCAGCACGTCTCGCCTCCTCACTCGCCTCCGATGCAGCAGTTCCCATCGCCGACGAAACTCGATGAAATGAGCATGGGCATGGGTATGGGAATGGGAATGCAGCAGCCACTAATGCAGCCTCACATGCAAGCTGGCATGCAGCAGCAGTCGATGATGATGGCGCCCAACCCATACGCCATGGGCCCGCCGCAGCAGGATATGCAGTTCCAGGTGCCGAGCCAGATCGCCAACGGCCAGGCGCGGTCGCTCCACTCGAGAAGATCGTCGATGCCCAACTCGGCGTTCGCACGAGGTGCTCGTGGCCGTGCTCCTCGTGGATCAACGGGTCTGTCGATGGATATGTCCCAGATGAACCTCGACTTTTTGTCGCTTCCAGAAGACCAGTTCCAGCAGAAGCTCCACGAGCAGCAAGTGTTCCAGCAAGCCATGGGCGGTGCTGGCATGGGAGGCATGGTCATGGGTGGTGGTGGTGTGTACCTGTCGCCTCCGTCGTCGCCGCCTCTCCACATGCAGCAGCAAAACTCGCCGCCACAGCGAGGAGGAGGAGGCAAGCAGTTCATGTCGGCGGCGGCTGCCGCTGCCGCTGCGGCCGAGGAATCGAACCGCAAGTCGTACAAGTGCGGTCGCTGCGGCAAGCCCAAGGTCGGCCACGTGTGTACGATGCCCGACCTACGTAACAACTGGTCGCAGGTCGACTTGGAGGTCACCAAGGGCACCAAGGTGCTGCGTACCAACTGCCACATCGTCGCTACCAAGAACAAGTGGGTCACACAGCACGAAGACAACCTGTAGAAAGCCAGCCAGCCCGTTGCCTTCACGGGGTTCCCCCCTCTACATCGAGATGAGCTACGAGGGAGGGAGGGAAAAAGAGCGAGAGGCCGACAGAAAGAAACTGCGTGTGCCAGGTCTCGCTTGGTTTCATATTTCAAGGGTAGTATATGTGTTCAAAGACAACAAGCTCTTGCTTTTGTGTTGCCTCCAAGAAGTGCATGCTACTTGACTGGGAAGGGCTTGAGCTTGCTCATTTGTTCGATCGCGTTGTCGTCGGCGTTCTCCAGGTGGGCATGCTGCACCATTTCGTCGATCGCCGCCACTACCTTGGCGTAGTTTGCCAGCAAACTGGCCTCCGTGAGCTTCTTCTCGAGCTGTGTGACCAGCACCGTGTGGATGAGCGCGAGGATCTCGGCCACTACAAACAACATTTTGACAATCAGTCAGTCCCTCGCACATCAATCAACCACTCCCCTCAGAGTATCAATCGCTCGCAAACGTACACACTAGCTCGTCGTACTCGTGGCTTCCGGATAGGATTACGCGCAGTTCTCCTAGAGACCGTAGCACGACATACTGGTTCTCGCACACGAGAAGTTGCGGTTCGGTCGACGCGGCGGATGAGGTCTTGGGCCACAAATGCGGCAGTTGCTGCGTGCAGATGCGAGCGAGTTGCGTCTCGAAGCGCTTCCGTGCATCCAGAGAGACTGCCGGGTCGAAATACCGCGCGAGCAGCACGTAGTTTTCGTCATTGAGCAGCAGCAAGCTGTGGAGCATGGTGATGATGCTGTTGGTGGTTTGATAGAATGAAAGCGTGCCTGTTGGTGCCATGGAAGCTTTGTCAAGATCGATGTACTTTCTCATTTTTATCCAATCATATAGACTCAAATATATTTGTAGCCAATCAAAATGTAAGGATCTTGAAAGGACACGGATCCAATTAGCCAATGCATTTTCTTCAGCAGCTAAAAGAACCTAGAGCAATTCGGCTGTGTTGAGCCCCTAGCATCCGCCCACCCACGTCAAGCCCTTCCGCTTCTACTTGCCCTTGGAGTTGTCCTTGTCTTTCTCGCTCTTCTCGTTTCCCTTATCATTGCAAACCTGGCTCGTGACGTAGAAGCGCATGCCTCCAGAGACCTCCAAGCCAGTGGCGTTGACGGAGATCACGGCATCCTCGTCGCTGAGCTTTGCCTTGGCAGCCGTCACTGCGGTATTGATCCGGAACGTTGTCGTAGCGCCACACGGCGACCACGCGACTGCACCGAGCTGGAACACGTCGGACAAATCGATCGTCGTATTGGTGCCAGCGTACCAGGAACGATCCAAGAGCGGGCCTCGTACTCCAGCGAAGAAATACTCCGTCTGCAAGTTGGTAAACGAGCCTGACGTCGCAGTAGCTGACGCCGGTACCGACACTGGTGGTCCGGGGATGCGAGGAGCTGGTGGCACAAAGGCATGGCCGCGGTAGTCGACCTTGAACACGGCAATGGACATGCCCTGCATCACATTCAGCGGCAGGAAGAGGTTACACGTCTTGCGGTCACGCGTAATCAAGCTGGAAGTGGCTGCGGCGAACTGCGAGAGATGCACTGAGAGGATCTGGCCATCGATGGAGGTTGAGACCTGGACGCTTTTGTCATTGGGACAGCCAGAGCCAAAGTACGTCGGCTTGCCGAGTCGGAACACGGGCTCAGCGGCGAGTGTGCCTTGACTACTCAGGCAGCCTAGTATGACCACCACGAGGCCGACGACGGAAAGCATGGCGTCCGGACGTAACACACACAGAGCAAGACGTTGTACAAGCCAGACACTTGTGCTGCAAAAGCAGGAGTGAATACAGTCGCCCTACACGTACGGCTGGCTAGAGTCCGGTTCTCTTGACGCCGTGTCGATGACTGCGCCTACAATACAGTGGGTTCAAGGCACGACCTCCAGTCTGCCGCGAGCGTTTTTAGCGGCAGAAAAGCGTTTCAAAGGCTTGAGTCAAGTCCAAGATCGCTCTACCACCGTCTAGAACGGTCACGGAAGATACCTAGAACGTTGCTTGGCTATGAAGAGCGGTGCCGTTGCGGACACGCTAAATTGGACTCGGTTTGAGATACTCAGTACTGTAGGATGCAGGTATTTGTCTATTTCAATTTCAAAAATGTGGCAAGCGCTTGGGAGTCTTTGATAACGTCGTGGTCCCGCTCTATCGGTACGCAGAAGTATCGCGTCTTGCTGGCGTGGGGGCTGTTCGAGATGAGCCTGCGATCGCACGCTGTTGTTTCAGCCGCGCCTCTTTCATGGCCAATGCAAACGCGGACGCGGCGCTTGCAGCCGTTGGCTCGTTCTCGGATGCTGCTGAGAGGACTTGGTCTCGAGAGCCATTGCGGTCGTTTCTGATCGTGTCGCCTCGTGAGCGTGCGTCGCTTGGACCCTTGGGCTCAGGCTCGGAATCCGGCTCGATGGTATCTCGTCGTTGCTGAGGACGAGGCGGTTGTGGTGGAGATCGCGGTGGCTGGGCTCGAGGATCTCGGACCTGGCGATGGCTGCGGATGACAGGAGGCTCGGGCTTGGTGTTTCGGCTAGCCACGCCGGCGGAACGCGAGAAGTTCGGCTGCACGGACGTCGTGGACCCTGTCATGAGCGAGTCACTCACACTGCGGGCAAACGGAGGTGGCCGTGAGCTGACTGGCGGTGGTCTTGGTTGGGCTCCACGGTTGTTGGATCGGGACATGGCTGAAGAACTTGAGACGCTCCCCTCTTCCAGCAAGATGCCTTGCGGGTCGTGGCGCTCGGTCAGTGCACGTTCGATAATCTTCTCGTCGATGGTAAGCGGTGGTGCCGGGGCACCAGGCGTCGTGACTGTTGTAGCCTTTTGAGCTCGAGCGCGGCTGAGAACAGAAGCGACGTCAATGACCCACTTGTCGCCTTCTTCACCTGACGCTGTGGCGATTTCAATCCGTGGGCCGCCTCCATAATATCGGAACAACACGTCCCAGACTTCAATCGGAATCACTTGGTAGTCGCCTCGGATCTGTGTCTCGCCGTCCGTGAAAGCTTGGTTCTCGCACTTGATGAGACCGTCGCGCGGCACAAGGTATCCTTTCTTCACGACCAGCAGCGCGAGATTGTCGATAGCACCGGGAACGCCGCCGTCTGCACCGTCGGACGAAGCCATGGAGTGGGCACTCGCTGCACGATCCCTCTTACGGTGGAAAGAGTCCATCAAGTCCTCACTGTCGCCGCCATTGCCGTTGCCTGAGTCATGAGACCTCGTGAATGCGAGCCATGAACGCAACCAGTGGGCTGAGATCACACAGAAGCGTCCACCGCCAGTGCGTCTCGCCTTCATGCCTGCAGTGGTCACTCGCTGGATCTCAGCAAGCCGGTCATGGTACTTGAGTGCTGGACTGGCCGAGTCGTCCACCGTCTTGGAAGGCGTGAGATTGACCCAGTCCTTGGACCCTGGCTCCTGTTCCATGAACAGCTTGACCTGCGGGTCCCCATTGTGCATCATGGCTTCAAACAACGTAAAGCACGCCGTACAACAGCGCTTGGGCCGCGTGAACCGACCGACAATGTGCGCTTGGTCCGGAGAACAGTCATCGCAGATGATATCGCCGCACACGCGGCAGTGGTGGCGGCGACGCGACCACTTCGTGAATGCCAAGTGGCACACCTGGCAGTCCACGACCTCAGTGTCTTTCTTCCACGCGACGTCGTACTTTCTCGCCTTGTAATCGGCGATCGTCGAGCTCGCGGAAGAGCTCAGCGATAGCCGACTCAGCGTCAAGCTCAAGCGGCTCGTGTTCATCGAGTCGTCCGACTGGTGGCGTGCTCGAGCACTGCGTGACGACTTGCTGTTGCCAATGGGATGTCGCTGCTTGTACAGCTCATTCGGCGATGTCGCGTCGTAGTTGTACGCATGCGTCGGCCCAGCACCGCGCGCTGATCCATTCGACGAGATGTCATCGTCCACCGAGGTTTCTTCTTCCTCTTCTTCCTCCGCCTCGGCCGCTGCACCTCCAGGCGCCGCGGCACTCGGGACAGGTGTGTACCGGATCACTCGTAGCTGGCGCGTGATGGGAAGCACCGGTCCTTGTTGCTGGTCGTGCTGTTGCTGCTTCCACACCGCGTCACGGAGCTCCTTGCCTTCCAGCGCCTCCAATTGCTCGCCATTGCCGCGCTTGGAAAGGCGCCGCCGCCACGAGCTGAAGATCGACGACGCGCGGTCCGCTCCGACGCTGCCGCTCATATTAGACTGCGCTGCTGCTGCCGACGCCGACGGAACTGCTCGGTTCATGGGCATACTCGCTGTGCGCGAGAGCCCGCGTGGTCGCTCGTCCATTGTTGCAAGGTCTCCGCTATTGTAACACTGGGATGGCGCTGTCAATCAAATCAACGGGAAATCAAGCCGAGTATGGCTCGCGTGCCTCTCCGGCCTCGGCCTGTACCGGTCCGTGAGTCACAGCAGACTGGCGACGTGGCCGTCCGGTCTCCAGTGTTGTTGTTGCAGCGGCGGAGCCGGCGGGAATGATGCGAGAGGATGGGCGTGACGCACTGGCCATTTTGGCCCGTCGCCCCCTGTGTGGCGGTCGGCCGTGTTTTGTTGACCTCTCTCGTCAAGTCATCGAGCGGACGATGAGCGGACGGGGTCACTTTTTCGAACCCCCCATGACGCACGCTGATTGGTCAAAATATATCTCCTCGGTGGATGGTGGTGGACCATTTGCGTGTGTACCCCTACCCCGTATTCGATCACCATCCACAATGATTATTTGCGTTATTTCATGAAACCAGAACGACTATTTGTGAAATTACAGACTTTCTGTTCCCATCGGTTTCCCTTTGGTACAAGATCCAACGGGAAAGAAAATCGAAGGGGAAACTTCATCGTGAGAATGGGGCGGCATGGACTTGGTGGCGGCGCGCGTGACGGTGACGGCGACGACGCGGATGGCGTGGCGTTTGTGCGTATGGGACTCGCGCAGACGCCTTCTTCGTCTGGAGGCGCCCTGACGGTGGCGTTGTACGCCGGAATGACGGCAGCCGAGCTGCAGAGCGTGCTGCGCGCGGCCTTGGGACTGTCTTCAACGGCGATTTGCGCGGGCTTTGTGGTCTCCCACGGCCACAATGCGACGCCTAGTGGCAAGAAGCACCACCACGCGAAGAAGGCCGTCGTCCGCGAACGGATCGTGCCGCTTGCGGTCGCGTGCTTGTCACCAGAAGTGCTCCAATCGGTATGAGGAAACGATGAATCTGGATGGTTGGTGGTGAAAATTGAATGAAATATGGGGTTATGTTGTGTAGCCGAGTGGTTACGCGCGCGTATTGGTGTCGCCGGCATCTACAGGCTCTGCGTCTGCGTCTCGTGGGGGCGCTGGGACGTCCAGTAGCCACAGTGTGGACGGCACGGCCCATGCGTCAATGCGACTCCAACGACTCGTCACTGCACTACGCGATGAAGACAAGTCGCTGTCCAGCTTTGAAGCTGCCATTCTGACCGAGATTTGCGAGCTTCAGGCCGACCAAGTGCTCAGTGAGATGCAGAACACGCACAAGTCGCTGGCGAGCAAGAAACAGTATCTCTTGTCACTCGTGCGGTCATCAAGACCTGAAGGAAACACCGAGTTCCACAGTGGCTACGAACAACGGGCACCCGTCAGCAACACCCGCAGCGGCTCAGAGTCGGACGGCAGCAACGCGCAGGTGGATTTGATCTGCAAGAAGGTCGTGTCGATCGCGCACACGGTTTTTTCGCCTCACGTGCAGTCAGATCTGATGACGGAGGCGTCGTTGTATCGAGAGAAGCAGCGCAAGGCGTCGGTTTCCAGTGCAAGCCACAGTTACCACGGGACTCGCGGTGGCGTCGACGGCAGTGTGAGCAACGTGATGGAGCTGCTGGGCGTCGTGGAGAGACTGCTGAATAAGCACGCGCTACAGGAAGAGCAGAGCGTCAAGCTGATCCGCTTGATTCTAGGTGAGAACCGACTGCTGCTGAGCGCGCTGCAGTCGTACAAGCTGGACTTCAACCTGAACGAGCTCGAGTCGACGATCAAGCGCATGGCGGAGCTCGGTGAACCGCCTTCTTCGGCACCCACAGTCGCCGATATTCCAGGGAATGCTTCGCCAAAGCATCGTCCCAACAAGAACGGGTCCCAGTTCAAGCGATCGAGCAGCCCGCGTCGCAAGGCTGCGCCGGTGGAGAACACCAACGGCCGCATGGGGTTCATCGCGCGTCCGCACGACATTCTTCACACGTTGTACCAGAAGAACATGATCACGACGCTGGAGTTTGACCTGCTGCGTGCATTGGTGAACCAGAACGACTCGCAGGTGCTCGCATCGGTACGTGAGTACGAGCACACGCACCAGCTGAGCGTGCTGCGTGATCAGCTCGTCGCGATCGTCGCCGAAATCACGCTCGAGCTTGGCGATGAAGAGAAGTTTGGAGGTGACGAGGCCCTTTCGGTGGACAATTCGATCGACCACTGGCAAGAACGACTTATCCAGTTCGTGCAGCATTGGTTCAGTCAGCGCAAGCTCACCGGCGACCACGTCCACGCACTGCGAGGTCTCATCGAAGAGAACCACAACCTGCTGCAGAGCGCGTTCGAAGTGTTTGCATCTGATGGAGACGAGACCGAGCTGCTGGATACGCTCCAGCGTATCGCGAAACTCCAGGTCCAGGCAACTGAAGGCGCCTTGGTGGCTTCATTTGGCCAGATCGTTGACCAGCACTGCGACGTCCTGCGTATTACTGAGAAGACGCTCGTCAAGCAGCTTTTCGCCCGCAAGAACGAGCTCGCACGTGCTGCGTGGGAAGTCTTCGAGGTGGAACAGAATGTCGAGGACTTCGGCGACACGCTGCTGCGGATCGCGCGTTTTGCGACGCGCCAAGACACGAAGATGAAGCTTGTCGAAGTCGTCGGCGAGATGATGCAGCGGGATTTGATCCTGTCGCACGAGGCGGATGGTCTCATTCGGCTCTACGAGGAGAAGAACGAGGCCATGATCGCGGCGAACGAGGTTTTCGAGTCCGACGGTGATGTGAAGGAGCTCGTGGAGACGCTGCTACTCATCGTCAAGCACGCCAACTTCGGTGAAGCACCACGGTGCTCGTCACCTCGACGAAAAGTTGGGTCTCCTCGAGCCACGCTGACTCCGCCATCATCCCCCGTGTCCGAGCACGGAACTGTCACGCTCACGTCGGCAAACTTTGACCCGGAATCGGAGGCTTTCTTCGCTGCACGATTGATCGAAGTACTTGGCGGCAAGGGGCGGCTAGCTTCTTGGCAAATCGACTTACTCCTGAGACTTCTCGCGAAGAATGACGACCGCGTGTTTGCGATTATCGACCTGTACAACGAAGAGCGAGATGCGCGTGAGCTCGTCGACACGCTGTGGCGGCTCTGCGACCTGACGGCGTGGGAGCAGAACAAAACCAAGGTCGTATCGCAGTACATCCGTCCACTCGGGCGTGGAATCAGCTCCGTTCTTGAGAAGCTCGTCGAGGCTCGTGATGATCGGCTGATCGCAGCGTTCATTGTTTTCCTGGGCGACAACAACGGTGATGAGTTCGTGGATACTCTGCTGCGGCTTGCAAGCCTAAAAGGTGCCCCAGTCACCGCTAGCGGGAAAGCTCCAAGCGTTGAAGAAGTCGTGCCAGAAGAAGAGAAGCAGGAGCTGCGGGTGATTCTCGCTCGTCTCGCAAACGACCGCGAAGACGTTGGGCTTTCCCGTGACCAGATCAGTCACATCGAGGCTCTACTATTCGAAGAGGACCCAGCGACCTTGGCGGCATTTGACGTGTACCGCGAGACTCTTGACGAGCAAGACTTTGCGGACACGCTCAAACGCATCCTGACAATCAAGCTCACGCCGCCACCCGTCGTGGTATCGCGCACGCGGCTCATGGAGAAGCAGTTGCTACATTTTGCGAGTGAGCTGGAAGGCGTGAGTCCACTGGAAGCCGCCGCGCTGAAAGTATTGATTGCTCGTGAAGATCCGATCATCGAAGCGGCCGTGGAGGTGTTCGAGGCCGAACTAGACGAGGTACGTGGCTTCCCGCAAGCACTGTATGATAGCTTGCTTATTGATGTTGAGACTGACGACAACGTGGTTCACTTTTACAGGAGGATCTGAAAGATACGCTCAAGCGTGTCGCCATTCATCTTGCTCGAAGCTGAATGAAGAGCAGGGGTGCAAGACGTATGGAAATGGGGACAAAACGAATGTAAGCGCATTGGATCTCTATTGATCTTGGAGTACTTTTTTGTTTCGTGTGACTTGCAGGCTCTTGAAGCTAGTCGACCCAACTCATGGTTTTTGCCAGGCGCAGCAGTGATTTTACGATTCCCGATTTATTTGAAGTTCCCGCCCGAGACGCCCGTTGCAATTCTTTCTCGTGAGGCTCCTATGGCTTACGGGTGCATAGACCACCGGTACGGGGTGCCACCGGAGAAAAGACACGCAGTGCCGAACACCCGAGGGCTCTTTGTTTTGATGTCGGCTGTTGAGGTGCATGTGGCGCGCGTCTGATCCAGATAACACCATTCGTCGAACAAGGCTTCGTCACGCCCGGCTTTCGCTGTCTTGATGGGCTCGTCGCAATCGAGGTCGCTGATGGTGAAGAGAGCTTCCATAGGTGAAGTGCAACGCTGCTGACGTCGTGATGGCAGGTGCTACGTGAGCAAACCGGCCAACACGTCCACCCAGCACTGCAGCACTGCGGACCGCAGTGCGGTCCCATGCAACCACGACGAGTAGTCGGATGTCTGGCTGGTCTTGTCGAGCATTTTGGCACATAAAGCCCGCACCAAGTAGCGTCCGCTGCAAGGGAAACGCGACAATTGCGACGCTCGAAAAAAAGACCCGAGCATAGAGATGACAACGGCGCGACCCGATTGGCACGCGTGGCAGGCTTGTTTCCGCGCAGAGGCTGCGTGAGGCCGTCAGTCACTGGAGACAAGCCAGAGGAGGAAACGAGCACAATCACAAGGAAGGAAGGTTTTCACCAGTCAGGTCTGAAGTGAGGGCCATATCATCAAAAAGAAGGGAGACCCGAGTTATCAGACCGTGGAGTCCGTGGTCCGCGTCACCAACCTCTCGGCTCCTGCCGCTCACTCCATTGGATTCTGCGTGTCGTTCGAACGACGGCGCGAATGGCTGATGGATTGGTGGATTGAAGGCGCACTTGAAGCTCGAATTTTGAGTTTTGAGTTTTTTGCGTTTGGCGGTGTTCTGTACACACTGGAGCTGCTCACATCTTGGGCCAATGTGATTCGCCAACCGGATTTCTCCCGTTCTTTTCGTGCCACTGCCGCGGAAAATCAAGTTAGCCGCGTCATGACGAGGACTGGATTCGTCAGACGAGCCACGCGGTCAACCGAAGAGCTACACCAAACCAAGGTGAAACCATCCAATGGATTACAAAACAAGGTAAATCATTCCCATAATACCGCAAATCAGACTGTGTAATTTTACCCTGTTTTGGAATTTACCCACATGCCGCCTTTCTCGTGGTCGTGCGTGGCACGATATTCTGAACTCACCTGGCAATGAGATGTGGACTGCGAAACTTTTCTCCAAGGCTCGAAAACTCTCTCGATCTTTGTCTATCCTTGCGTTTGCCTTGTGGTGGGCCGTGTGTACAGCACGCGGTGTATCTCTCTTCTCCTTCTCAAGGTGGGAACGCCGCCGTGGGCCTTAGCAGGACGCGCTATGTCGTCCAGCTAAAAACCTTCACCCAACGGGCGTCGCGTGACCGTGAATGACGCAGAGGCAAATCATTTCTTGGCCAGTCAAGGGAGGAGAAGAGCTGCCCGGTCTGGCCACTGGACTCCAGTCTGGAGCACACAACCCAAGCGCAACTCGAGACCAGTTTCACATTTGCCTCTGTCCACACAGACAACAGGCAGCAGCGAGCATGGCGATGGTAATGCCCCGAAACAAGGCGGCCGTGTCCGTGTCGGCGGCCAGTTCCTCCAGCACGTCCGACTTGTCGTCGCCGTCCCATTCCGTCAACAGCGTGGCTCGAAGTGTCGCTCAAAGCGCGGCGCGGAAGGAGACAAGGAACTACCCTCGCGTCCCCGAAGAAGGAGACAATGGGTTGATCACGCTGTCCCCACGCAAGCAAACCGAGATGTTCGACACCATCAACACCACGGTCGCGAACGTGCTCGAGTCCATGGTGGGCGATCGTCCGTCCCGAATCCACTGGAAACCAAAGCTCCAGAAGAAAGGCATCTCGTACTACGTGGACGACAACGTGGCCCAAGACCAGTACCGGTTCTGCTGTGTAAGTGAGACCAACGCACCGACCGAGGACGTGATGCAGCTTTTCCAAATCACCGACACCGAGACGCTGCTCAAGAACAACCGCGTCGTGTACAACAACGTGCTGGACGCACGCATCCTGAGTGTGCTCGAGTATCCGACGAGAGAGAACCCGTTCAAGTCTGTGTACGTGCGGTACTCTTCGTTCGCTGCACCAGCTCCCATGGACAACCGTGATACGTGCGTCGTGGTCGCGACCGATGTGTTCACCCACGAAGACGGCTCGACCATCGGCTACTGCCTCATGGATTCCGTCGACATCCCCGAGTGCCCAGACTACTACAAGAGCCACGGACTCGTGCGTGGTCGTCTCTTCCGCTCCGGTTTCTTCATGCGTACGAGCGACACCACCGACTCACTGGGCAACCTCACAGGCGGCAAGACCACCAAGATCGTGTACCTCATCGGAGCCGAGTTCAACGGCCTGGCTCCTCGGCTAGCAGCTCGCTTCGTCATGGAACGCTTCGGTGCCAATCTGTCACGACTCTGTAGTTACTTTCGTCGCCGCAATTTGAACCCCACGAGCTTCTGCCCACGGTCCGAGTGGAAATCCAAGAACATGGCGAAGAACTGCCGAGCGTGTTTCAAGAAATTCGGCAAGCTTTCGAAGCGAACCAACTGTGTGGCCTGTGGAGACGTCGTCTGCAAGGCTTGCTATTCGACCGAGAAGGTGGATCTGCCAGGCGTGGGCATCACGCCTACGCAGTTCTGCATGTCGTGTCTCGGTGAGCGAGGCATTGAAGCAGAGACCAAGTCGCCTGCGACGTCCACGAGAGAGAGCTCAAGAGCCACGAGACCACACCGCCACCACCGTCGCAACCGCACGATGAGCCGCACAGAGATCACGATCGAACTGCCACAACTACTCGCATCTCTATCGACGTCGGAGCTGGACGCGTTCTCACTGCTTTCGCAGGTGAGCAGCACCACGGACGACCGGCGGTGAGCCTGGGGCTATTGTGAGATAAACTAAATGTAAATAATGGCAAAGTCGTTTCTCAAAGTGATATGCGTTTCTGAAGTCTCCTGGCAGGTGATACATTTATTTATATAGGTATTTCGTAATGGAGGCGGAGAAGCAATTGTTGAAGGGATCACAAGTGACAATCACTCTGGTGTTCGGTGAATTTTGGGTTTTGATGGATAACACGAAATTCAAGAATGAGAGACCAACCAAGGAATGGAGACAGAGAGATCCCAGCGCAGTAGGACTCACGTGTACTGGACTCAGGATGTCTCGGGAATCCACGAGCCGTGATCTTGTGAGAAACTGCAAGTCGTGTTGCCGCAGAACCACCGCCTTGTCCATTGTTCATGTGTAATTGTCGTTCTGGTAGTCACACCGTCTGAGCCTTTGTCCTGTTTCGCTCCGCAGTCTGGAAGCCACCAGCGGGTCGGACTGCACGACTGCACCCCCAAACGCCGAACATTAAAAAAATCACCCAAAGGCCAGCTTGGTGGCTGCAAATCGCAGTGATTTTGCAGAAAAAATGAGGAGTCCTTCGTTCCAGTTTCACTTTCATCGTGTCCAGACTGAACTCCCAGCGGACACTTCTTCCAGTCACAGTGAATCCAACAAATGAGACCGTCAGCTAAACTGAAGTCTACAGTATGAAGTCTATGGGCGACGAGCTAGTGACTTCAAGTTCAGTCCGCAGTCTTCATGGACTCCACAGTCTTCATGGCTTTGTTCAGCACAGCGCAGCATGAGCGTAAGGACGGCGTCATCCGAGTGGTCACTTCCTAAGATGAAACATTTTGCAGCATCACAAAATCAAAATCCGATTGTTTGATGCCGCTCCAAGCAGCGAAGGCACCTGCCTCAAGCTGCCTCCTTCCGGCAATTCCTGTGCCAGTAAGCAAAACAGATCACTCGGGTGGGCCGTTCCATCAAGCCAAACCAAAAGCAAAAGGGCCCCCGCACAACAAACAACATCAAACAGGAAGCTTTTCCATCAATCAGTCCATTATTATGGAAGTTTGGTTGCGGCGTCGCCTGCCAATCTGGAGTGATTACACTTTTTCACTGGCTCACTGATGATTGTCTCAATGAGAGGCTGGAGGCAGGTGCGTCATCATCCTCCACCATTCCATCCGTTGATTCGTCGGCAAGGGCACCTAAAAATCAGGCCATCGCCGCATAAACGCGACATGTTGCAACTTCAAAATGCCCAAAACAGCCGAAAATGCACCCAAAACCACCCAATTCAGCTTGTTTTCGGTAATTTTCACGAATATAAAAATCTGTTTTACCCAAAAAAATTTAAGCTTTCATTTTTAGGATTAATTTCAGGAGTGCGTCGAAGCATAATCACTGCGGCTTGGCGTTCCACGAGCAGCTCCGTTTGATGGTCGGTCGCATTCCGCATTACTACAGTACAGTGCAGTGTACAGTCGACCATCTCTCTCTCTCTCATCCTTCGTTCCTTCCTCGTCCTTCATTCATTTCTCGCACTTCTCCACGCGACGTGAGACTCTAATAAATTCTGGAGACCGTGATCAGATTAGACATTAGATCAGTCTTCTCTCGGTTTCGACAGCGCAGCCCAGGGCCCCTCACAGCCAAACTATTAACACCACGAAGAGGAGACCGTCACGACAATCATGCCGCAGTCCGGCGGCGTCTCCAACGCCGTGGCGTTCCCGCCGCATCGGCGCCAAGTCAGCGACGCCAGCAGCTCCACCAGCACCGTCGCGGCTCGCACGCCACTCGCGCTTCCACACTGTGGGTCCCTCCCCACGATGGAGGTGCCGTGGTCTCCTGCCAGTCACCAGGACGGCGTCACGCGCGTCGACGACGACGATGACGACGAGATGGACGATGAAGACGATTGCCACGATGATGACGAAGACGAAGACGACGATGACGACGCCGACGCCGACGAAGAGCTCGGCGAGTACGTGTGCTACGGTGACCGGTTGTGTCTGCTGTGTGACGGCCAAGTGCTGGCGCTCACGCGCAAATTCAACTTGTCGTACCAGCAAATGGCGTTGCTGGCGGCCGCGACGATCTGCAGCGGCGGCTTAATGGGCGTCGCGAGTTTTTTCATTTGGCAAAAAGGACTTTTCCGCAAGCGGTACGCCGCTTTGCTGTCGGATTTGGTGTACAAGGACTCGCAGACGCCGTCGGTGACCATGGCCGACGACGAGCTCCACCGCAAGCTCGAGGCCATGGTGGCTAACGACAACGCCAACATGAGCTCGGCATACGCGAGCCAGATCACGGCGACGAACTACGGAGCTGGTGGTGGCGAGACCACGACGACCGCCAACAATGTAACTGGCGTCGGGCTCGAGCCACACAGCGGCAACGGCGGCGGCAGTGAATCGTCCAAGACACGAAGGAAGAAAGCCCAGGCCGTGACTTTCCGCATCTTCCAGTTTGATCCAGAGACCAAGTGTATCAAGTACTCGAGCCTGGGCCAGCCCGTGAAGCTGGGCACGCCCATCATCGTGGCCCACGCGGCGTCGCGACGAGCGATCCGGTACAAGTCCCACCGCGGCGCTGTGACCATCAGTCGGCCGCCGCGTAACCCGCACTTTCGACGAGCTGTCAAGCAAAGCGTCGCCGAGATCGACGCGTCGCTCAAGCTCTACGCCAAGGAGCAGCGGAGGATCAAGGACGCCGAAGACGCCAAGCACGCAGAGGCTGAGCGTGCCAAGGCACGGCCTTCCTCTCTCACGGCTACTATTTTCAAGAAAGTTATGGGCGGACGACGCCATTCGCGCCATCAGAATACCCAGCAAGAACGCGCGGCTCGCAGTGTGTCAGCTAGGGATCGTTCCAGCGGCGACGGTAAGCTCACAAACGTCGCGGACAGACCACCGCCACAGTCGCTGCAGCTGAGACCGACGGTGTGGTCGGACCCGACCATGATCCCGCCGACGTCCACGACCCGAGCCAGTATGCGTCGTCGCGCGTCGCAGCCACCACTGTTCTACCGCCCAGGCTCGTCCTCAAACGCGCAGCTCCAGGCCTCGACAGCTCAGGACGAGCCCAAGAGCCTGTACCGATCCATTTCCGAGTCGTGCCTCACACTCGTTCGTAACCTGAACGACTCGGTGCAGAACCAGAGAGACCGTCGCATGCTGGAAAAGAAGCGAAAGCTTTTGCTCAAGGATCTGCCCAACATGGCGTTCTCGGGCCGAGACGGTATCAACTACATTGGCCGTATCCAGCAGCCCATCGTGCCTCTGTTCCGAACAGAGAGTGGCGGCCCGGACGTTGAGCCACAGGACGACACACAGCTTTACCTGCGGTGGGGTGCACCCATGCAGCTCGTCGCGGCCTACAACGAGAGCCCGTGCGGCTTCCACTCGCGTGAATACTACCGTGACGCGCAGCAGTATATGAGCACAGAGCGTACGACGTGCTCGCCTGCGACCATCATCCCGATCCCTGAAAACGGCAACCTCCAGGCCATCGCCAAGGAGTCGATCCGTCGCGTCGCGCACCTCGAGCATCGCCAAGTGCACTTGAAGGTCGGCACGTACAACGTGTGGATGATGCCTCGTAAGATCAGTACGTTCGTCGACGTGTCTCCTAAGAAGAACACGCGTGCCAAGCTGATCGCCGAGGCGCTGCCGCCGTGTGATGTGTGGGTCTTCACCGAGTGCTTCGATCACCGCGCGCGTAGTGTACTGCTCGACAGACTCAAGACCATGGGCGGCTACTACTTTAACTCGCCTACCGTCGGCCACAAGAACCGCGGTCCGGACGGCAAGTACCTCGACAAGATGCTGAACGGAGGCGTCGTTTTGGCCAGCAAGTACCCGATCCTGAGCGTGCGTATCAAGCTCTTCCGTGAGGTCAGCGCCGGCTCGGACCGCTTCGCCGACAAGGGCGTGCTGTACTGCAAGATCTTGAAAGACGGACTGCTCGTGCACGTGTTTTCGACCCATTTACAGGCCTGGAACGACGATCTTTCGCGTACGGCGCGTCGCCAGCAGCTCGAGATCATCGCCGAGTTCATGGCGTCCATGGGCATCGACCAGACCGTGGACTGCGTCGTGTTTGTCGGTGATTTGAACGTGAACATGTGGCTCAACGAAGAGAACGGCGAGTACGACGAGATGCTCGAGATCCTGGACGTCAAGGACTCGTCACGCCAGGCACCAGAGGCTGAAAAGCCACAGGAGATGCAGGAGTTTAAGAGACGCTTCAAGTTCTCGTTCGACGGACGCTTGAACCCGCTGGCAGGCAACGGTCTCAGCTCGGACGGCAGCCTCGAACTCCTCGATTACGTGCTGTACTCACGGTCTCACCGCCAGCCTTCACAGGCCACGAGCTACGTGCAGCCCATCTTCGCAACGTCACCGTGGATGTGGAAGAAGCAGCCTCAGTACCATCTATCCGACCACTTCCCCGTCGTCAGTGAGCTCACGTTCGATATGTGGCGCGAATGATCTGCGTCGCAAAAGGACGTAAACGGGGAATATTTTAACAAACGTAGTAAATGTAACTGTACTAATGTATGAAAATGAATCCAAAACAAATTGGTTAGAATCTTCAAAAACATCCAAAATGAAGACGGCCTTCAACCGCCCTCTTCTTTCTTCATCTAGCAAGGCTTGGTCGTAACGTAGAAGCGCATGCCGTCCTCGACCGTGACGTCGGTCGTGTCGATGGCGACCTGGACCTGCTCCTTCTTGTCGGCGGCTGGCTTGAACGCCGTCACAGCGGCGTTCACTCGGAACGTCGTAGCTGCCGACCCACAGGCCGACCACACAGCGGCACTCACGCCCACTTTGTTGCTGATGTTGATGGGTTGGTCGGCTCCTGGCAGCCACGTCTTCTTGTACGTTGGCCCCGTGGCTCCAGCGAAGAAGTAACTCACTTGGAAGTCGGCATAGGCACTTGGCGTCTTGGGTACGTACGAGTACCCACGGTAGTCGACGCGGTAGACGCCGATGGAGATGCCTGGCTGCAGCGTCACGGGCACAGCGAGGTTACAGGACTTGCGGTCGCGGCTGAGCGTTGGCGTGGTCTCTGCCATGAACTGGGAGAAGAGGATGGAGACGGTCTGTCCGTCGGTGGACGGCACGACCTGCAGCGAGTCCGCGGGGCATCCAGAGCCAAAGAACGTCGGCGTGCCGAGCTTGAAGACCGGGTCAGCCGCGTGGGTTGAAGGCAGCAGACTAGACGCGACTAAGAGAGCAGAGGCGATGGACTTGATCATTGTAGAAGGTGCGTGAGTGTGGAGGGGGGGAGGAGGAAGGAGGTACAAGAGCCGTGGGGTTCCTGTGGGGTGTCTGGCAAATGCAGAAGTGAATGAATAGGATAGAGACCTGCCGAGATGAAGGGCGGTTACTAGTGGATCCATGGCAGCTAGTATAGTAGCTAGCTGGGCAAGCGGCCGTGGATATGAGTGTAATCGCCACGAGAGATCCGGTTGCCGTGGCCGACGAAGATGCCGGGGACGTTCCTTTCAGCATCGCAGATCAGGTGCGTTCAGTAGCACAATAGGCAGATACACTAGTCATACTAGAGTTCTCTAGAGAGAGCTCCTCACGCTTCTGCTCTGACACGAACCACCAGCATCCCATGGACTCGCGAGTCGCCTTCCAGCAACGACGCTCGAATCGACGTGAGGATATGGGGCACTATTAGCATTGAAGGATCGAATAGTACCCCACGTCTAACTTGAAGTGGTAACAAACCTTCAATAGCTGATGCTCATGTACCTAATAAGACAGATTCTACGGTACACTGGACGTCTCTCCATGTCAGCCCCTGTTTGACACCAATCCAGAGAAGCACAAGCGCGATCATCGATCAAGACGATGGAGTCGCTCGCGGCGATCGCGATTGCGCGCCACGTGCCTGCGTACGAAGCGCCAGGACAAGAGAGACGCACTGCCAGACGACTACGCAAGAGCCTCACGCAACTCCGGTCTCGAGACGTGCCGTGTGTGAGTGTCAGCGTCCACGACGGCGACGTGTTCGCATTCCTCCGCTTCCTGGTCTCCTCCGACGGCCGCAACTCGCCTCCTACCGAGTACCATCAGCTCCTACACGCGCTGCACGCTCTCACCGCCAAAAATCCTTCAAAACGCAGTGTTTTGGCTCCAAAAACGAGTTCGGAAGCCTCCAAAAAGGGCATTTACGATGTCTACACGACCCCTTCGACAGCGTCTCTTCTGGCGATCATTGCCTTCCGTCCAGCGCCGCTTTTCCCACTGAACATGGGCTCGGCGCGTCGCGCCGTGACGTTTGTCCACGGCTACATCGCCTTAGTCACGGCCAACGCGTACATCTCGACGCTCGGCGGCGGCCACTTTTTGTGTCTCCACTTGAAGCAGGCCAAGCTCATGGCGAGACTGCAGATCGCCATCTCGGACGCGCTCCACGACCCCGTGCTCAAGAGCAAGTGCCGCGTCAACTTGGCCTACAACGCCATGCGCGAAGGCCGCTTCCGCCGTGCGAAACAACTGATCCAAGGCGAAGAACTCGTCGCTCAGGAGCTCGTAAACGACGAGTTAAAACTGATTTGCGAGGCCGCGCAAGTGTATTTGGCCAAGACCATCAAGCTCCATCACGAGTTCATGCGGAAACGCGCCGATCTGTCGGTCAAAGACCGCGCCGTCGTCGACAACTTCTACCGCCAGCGGATCGTGCGCAAGGCCAAGTAAGTAGGTCTCCGTAATTCAAAAATCGCAATACGTATTTGGTTTGTTCGGTTAAAAATTAGTTTTTTTGGGGGGACTAGTTACCAGAGCGGCATGGGCACGTGTGTGCGGTGCGGGATAGACACGGACTGCCTCAGCGGCTCAAGGTCCTTAGGCAAGTGGCGGGCTTTGACCTGGACGCGAGACCGACGCAGCTCCTCGTGGCCGTCGTGGAGCCTCTCAACGGCACAAACGATCTCCCACACGGCTACAGTGTCGGCGACGTGGACGTCCAGAGCCGAGAAGAGCAGGTTGACGTCACGAGCCGGTAGTGCAAAGGCCTCCAGTGCAATGTGGAACTGCTCTCGGGTTACGAACAGCGCCTTACGCATGGCCTGGATCGTGCTGCTGTTGTTGCCGTTGGCCGGGTCTGGACGCAGTGATTTGCGTTTGCGGACCACGATAGAGGAAGTAGGCTCATCAAACGGAAGGTTCCGCAACTCGGCCTGGTCTCGCAGTGCCTGGATCACGGCCGACTCGTCGTCCTCGTCACGGTGGTTATCTAGGGATCTTGCGATGAGCTCACTATCGTCGTCTTCATCGTCGCTAGTCGGGTCGTTGTTCTGGTCTGCAAGAAGCTCTTCGTGGTGGTCCTTTGGCGGCGTACCAGCAACGACAGCCATGCCACAGAGTGACATGTACTCTTCCAGAGGCAGCTTCTCGTAGCGAGCATGCTCGACTCGCTTCGTGAGGTTCTTGAGTGCCTCACGACGAAGTCTCGCGAACACCTGAGGCGTGGGGATCGTGTGGAGCACGCCTCGTCGTGCCAATTCCTGGAGCTGCTGCTTGCGTGTCTGCTGCCGCCGTGTACGCTCTTCCAGAAGCACACCGAGAAACTGGGCGCCGTATTTCTTCTGCTCCTTGAGCACTTCGTGGGCGTTTTGCCTGGTCACGGTCTCACTTGCGTTGTTTTCTGCGATTCCAAAGCGTGGCTCCATGAAGTACACGGTCGAATTGCCCAGATAGTTGACTGTCGCCGAGTGTGGCCGCCGCTTGGCGCCTGCGACTTTGCCTGGCGTGTCGGCTTTCGTGAGTAGTGATGTTGAGCTCGAGGATCGTGACAATATCGGAGCACCGAGCGTGGTGTCCAGACGCAAGGACACGGCCGACTTGGGTCGAAACAGCAGCGGATGCTGCTTGACTTTCGTCTTCTTGAGTGCCTTGCTCGTCGCCCGTGTTTGTGGGGATGCAAACGCGTCTCCTGCGTCTTCTCCATCTTCAGGACTCTGTGCGGGTTGTTCAAATTGGCTGATGAGACTTGGAGAAGAAGCCACGGGGTCGAGTCCCAATCGGTACGCTCGCTCGTACTTTGGGTTCTCAATGGGCAGTGAATACCGCACCGTTGGGTCCTTTTGCTGCTTGGCTTGCTGCTGGATACTGACGTAACTTTCGTTGAGTTGCTGTGTGAGTGCTTGTTGCTTCTGGAGGCATTTCGGCTCCGTTGTAAGGCTCACTTTCTTGAGTGGACTGGCGACTCGTCGAACAGGGAATCGCTGGTCGATCGTCATCGCCGCGGCCTTTGCAGCCGCCGTTTGCTTCTGCTTCTGCTTCTTCTTGGCTGCCTGGTTGTGGACGCCTAGCGTCGCGTGGGATGCTGGCGACCAGTGCTTCTTCTTTATTGTGGACGAAATATGGGAGACCATGTCCGCTTGAAGCTTGGTCTCCATGTCCTTGCGCGCTTGCTCAACATCAATTGGCTCGAGTTCTTGAGCGACTTCATCGGCCGTCGTGAGCGGCTTGGGGTACGCTAATGCTGTGCTCGTTTGCTTGTAGCTGTCCGCTTGAAGGATCCTTTCACGCACCGTATCCGTCGGTTCAAACACGCCTCGCATAGCTGCTCCGTGGAAATCACTTTGCGGGTCGTTTTTGTAACCCACACGCCACTCTCGCGTGTGCTTGGCTGTACTTTGTGGTATCTCGTGCTCACTCAAGTGGATCTGCTTCGGGATCGTAGTATAGAGGTCTCGTAGTTGGTGGCTCTGGTCCAAGGCAGGACGAAGGCCGATGTGGTCGGCGTGCTTGCGCTGCTCCAGTTCATCTTCGTAGATCGAGAGACCGTCGTGGACCACGAGCTGCTCAGGAGCCACCAAGATCTGCAGCTCTCGGCGGATTCGAGCATCGTGAGGCGCCGTCAGGACTGAGGGAAGCCGCTTGGCCGACGAAAGCCCGTAGAGCTGCGACCGCCGCACAGCTTCATCCCGTCGTCGTCGAAGCACTTCATCGGACACTTCCTCTTCCTCCGTCAAAGGCGCCAACATCACGAGTGGGCTGTAAATGTGAACAGCTTCAGAACCCACAAGTTCATCAACGACGATCTATCTTTGGTGGTCAAAGACTTCAGTAAATGAGACCGTAACCATATGTCCCAGCCATATATCCTCAGTCAGTAAAACAGTGGCTACACAATGATCAAAGGGTATTAGCATTGAGACAGGTCTTCCTGTGGTCTGTTCCTCAATGAATGGAGACGACACGCGGTGGTGACGCTGGACGCTTTGCAGTAGGCGACTGGACGCCCTTGGGACCTGCCTCTCCAGGCATCGGGGCGTTCCTATCAGCAGCCAAGAGCATCCATCAATCAGACCTTCACAGCTCAACATCAATCAAACCTATTTGATCAACTCACCTGATGGAAGGAGTCACGGGGCGCTCGCGTCCTTTTTCACCGGGCACGTAGTCGTACACATCGATGATACGGATGGCCGAGTCGGCTCCTGCGACGACCATTTTGTCTCCTTGGGCCGAGAAATCCAGCGTGAACACGCCGCGACTGAGCCCTGCGATGGTGCCCACGAGTCGGTTGTTGGCCTCGCGGTTGAAAACCTTGGCTTCATTCGTGCCGCTGCCACCGCCAGCGACGAGCTGGTTCATGCTGTTGCCGCCCTTGGAGAACTGCGCCGCGTACAGGAAGCACGGCTCCGACCGGATCGAGCTCTGGTTCCACGGCACGACGCTGAGGCGTTTGCCCGTGCCAAAGTCCCAAATCTACGGCCATGAAAACACCGATTAGCACTTAAAAAACAACCTAAAACCACCGTAAAAACGCCTAGTAAACGCATTCCTCGAGGGGGTTCTCTGGTCGCCATGAGCCCGTGAGGATCTCCTGCGTGTCGTTGATGTCGATGGCGTCGCCTGCGATGTGAGGCCCGTAGATACCGCGAACCGAGTGGCCGGCTCGGATATCCCAGATCTGCAGCGTGTTATCCCAGCCTCCGGATACGATCACGTTCTCATCATTCGGGAAGAACTTGAGCGAGAACACGCGGTTCGAGTGGCCGGCCGTCAGCGTGCCGTGGCTACGAAAGCAAGGGGTTACATTTAGAAACTCGCGAGGTGATCGTATCCTCAGTAACCCATAACGTACCCGCCACGCATGCAGGCGAACTCAGACTTGGTAGCTTCGTCGTATACACGCACAGCTTGGTCCTTGCCTGCCGTCGCGAACATGGCGCCGTCGGCGCGGTAGTCCAACGCGTAGAGCTGGTTCTGCTCGTTCGTGATCGCGTGGAGACACTTGCCCGACGTGATGTGCCAGTGCTCCACCGACCCATTCGAGTCTACAGATCCAACACATCAGTACTCACAGTCCTCTTTGATCTACGAGACTCCTAGTGGTGGACGTACTGACGGCGAGCAGTACGTTCTTGGTCTTGGAGCTGCTCGTGAGTGGACGGAAGCGGATGCCCGTGCACGGCATGCCGAAGCCGTAGCTGTTCTGCGGCTGCATGAGCGTGTACGACAGCTTGCCGTCATGGACGTTGAATACGCGGATCGCGCCATCGCCGCAGCCGGCAGCCAGCAGCTTGCCGTCCGGCGAGAACCGCGTGCAAAAGACCTCGGACGGACAGTCGCTGATGGTCACGCTGGGTGCAAGGCGCTTGATGCGTTCGCCTGTCGTGTAGACCACACCGTTAGACAGGTAAGTTCTACTAGGTTGTAGTATGGGCGATGAAGATACCGACCTTCCATTGCCATAGTGACGGGCACCTTGTACTTGTCTGTGTGGCGTATTGGATTCCCAATGCTTTTATTCATCGTGTCGCTTCATTCCCGGCGACCCTACAAGATCCACATTCTTTACCAAAATATGCGTTATAATCCCTAAATAACATATGTAGACTTGATGTATCTCAAAATATTAGAACTAGGCACTTACCGGCATTTTTGATTTTTTTACCAACACTCCGTTTAGGCTGTAGGAATGATGGTGAGAATGGCCTCCACTTGATTCCATTCTCATTGTTCCGGACAGGCCAAACCGGAAGACGATCTCCGGACAGAAAGAGGAAGCCACGACTCAGTTTGCGACCTGCTTCCTCGACCCCTGACCCCTGCGCTTCTGCTGTGCGTCTACTAAGCAGTAGAGCTCACTATGCGTGGACTATGCGTGCGCCTCGCGTCGCTCGCGGTCTCGCTCGTGGCGTTCTCGTGCTGTGACGCGTTCATCGTGACCAATGGCCCGGTGACGCCCATGGATCCCACAGACACCAACCGCGTGCTGGAGCAGAGCTACAACGTCGCGCAGCCCATGATGGACAGTCTGTTTGGCTCGGAATCGCTGCAAACGCTCAAGATCTCGGTGCCTGGACGCGTCTTCGTGAGCGTTGGCTTCGGGCAAACGTTCGGCATGGACAGTGGACGCCATCTCGCAACGGTGCGGTTCTCGGGCAACTCGGAGGAGATCTTCAAGTACTTTGAGGTCGTTTGCTCGGCCGCCAACACCGTGGAAGTCCGACGCCGTCCGGATGCCCACGGTATGCTGAACAACGCCTATATGCTGACAGAGATCATGATCTCCTCAAGCCACCAGATCAGCCAGATCATCACCGCTGGCTCCGCCGACGTGATCGTGGAGGACCTCGTGCTCGTGTCCGACGGAAGCAAGGCGCTCAAGCTACAGCTCGACGGAAATGGCAACGTGTATCTCAACTCCATGTCATCCTCGGTCATGCAGAGTGTGTCGGTCAAGTCCTCGGGCAGCGGTGACTTCAAGTGGACGATGGGTTCATTGCAGACCCAGAACTTCGAGCTCGACATTGCTGGCTCCGGGGACCTGACGCTCATGGGGCAAGAACTGGTCGCAACAGGGATCACCGTCGCCATCACTGGCTCAGGAGACCTCTGCGTGGACGCTCCTCGCATTGAGACCAACTCGCTGTTCTCAGCGACTGTCGGGTCCGGCACGACGTCGTTCTCGACCTACAATGGCCAGTGTGTCCACGAAGACATCTCGATCCTCGGTGCAGGCGACGTCTACCTCGGCTCCATGCAGTGCAAGGACGTCAAGATCACCATTGCGGGTGCCGGTGATATCTACGTGCAGGCCGTGCACTCGATCAGCGGCACGGCGTGGGGCGCAGGTGACGTCAAGTACGTTGGCGTCACGCCTGAACTCATCTCAGATCGTTACGATGCCAATGTATACTCTGCCGACGGTGCCACCAAGCACAAAAAGTACCATCCGATCGCCAAGCAAAAACTCAAGAACAAGGCCACGACGTGCCGCATCGCTTCGTTTCCACCGCGCGTCGCCGTCCACGTGACGAGCTCGTTCTGGGAAGGCTCAGTGGGCAGCGTATCGTCTGTCATCGGCCCGCTGGTGTTCTTTGCACTGCTTTCGCTCTGCTACTTGCGACGACAGATGAAGCCTCAGCGCCGCGGACGAAGTGAACGCCGCGACCACCCTCGCTTCGTGGCGTACCCACCACAGCCTCTACAGGCCCAAGAAAGGCAGCCGCTCATGCAGCAGCAGCAACAACCACAGACCCAGGTCTACGTCTAATATCAACAGGGAATGCCTGGGGTCAACGGTGTTTGGACTACAGCTTTTGACATCATTCTAATGCAAAATAGTACTGGAAGCATCTACTGCCGTGTATCTATGAAGGCATCACTATGGCTGCATTCCCATTCACAGACACGCTCCGTGTCTGGGTCTCGTGGATCTGTCCCAGCCACTGGATCCTCGAAGCCGGCCGGATCCTCCCACGGGTCTGAGTTGGAGTTCCCAGTCAATTGGGCGGAAAAGTTGTCGCCTGGCTCCTCCCAGGTTTCCGTGATCACTGACTCCCCATTCCAAGGTGATCTCTTCGATTTTTCACCAAAACAAGGTGAATAACATCATCAAATTTGACACTAGTGTCTGACCTAACACACCTTGTTTTGAGAATATGCGACGAAGAGAGCTCCCGGACCTTTCCGGATCCCAGAATGATGGTGAGTGAGTCGCATCACGTCAGTGGTCTGCCGAAGGCCTGGAAACTGGACTGGACCGTTGGGGTTTGGCCGCCACCGCAGCTCGAGCCCAACAGGCTGCGGTCTTCCACTTCACACAAGCAGATCTTCGACCTCCGGACCAAGCAAGATGAAGTTCGTGTGTCCTCTGTTCGCGCTCGCGTTCCTCGGCGCCACTGAGGCCTTCCGCGTCGACTCCACGGGCGTCGCGCCACCAGCCGACATCCTGGGCGAGCACCAGGAGCTCGAGAAGACCTTCTCTGTCTACAGCGAGGACGCGCTCGAGAAGCTCAGCATCGCCATCGCCGGTCCAGTGTTCATCGCCCACAGCGAGCCTGTCGTCATCGCGCCAGCGCCGACGCCGGAGCCAACCACGGCTGAGCCGATTACCATCGAGCCTGCCACTCCTGAGCCAACGACCCTGGAGCCAACTACGCCAGAGCCAACGACGCCAGAGCCAACGACGCCTGAGCCGACGACGCCAGAGCCGACGACGGTATCGCCAACGCCGACCGTCGTGCCTCTCGGTGTCGTGTGGGATGGTTCGTTCGACGGCTCGAGCTCGAGCTCGAGCTCCAGCTCTGGATCGGGCTCGTCGGCGGACGACACGATCGTGTTCCCGACGGACGCCGTGCGCTCGTTGAACAAGGCGAGCCACCACGAGAAGCTTGTCGCGACGATCACGATCAGCGGCAACTCGTCGGACCTGCTCGAGCTCGTGGACATTGTGCCTGTGAAGAAGGGTGCGTCGAACGGCATCCGTCTCACGTACAAGAACAAGGACGCCTCGGCCGAGGGCTTTGTGCTCACGCAGATCCAGCTCGCTGAGAAGCACGAGCTGCGCCACCTGTCGGCGTCCGTGGCGTCGTCTGTCGACGTTGCCAGCGGTGTGCTGAGCAAGGAAGTCAAGGAGAAGAAGATCAAGATCGCGGCCTTTGGCGCGACGAACGTGTTCATCTCGGAGGAGTCGGACATCGCCGCCCACGAGATCGACGTTGACGTCGCCGGCAGCGGAAGCGTGCAGCTCGTCGCGGCCTCGCTCGATGTCGAGGGCTCGGTCAGTGCCAGCGTCGCCGGCAGCGGTGTCGTTGCCATCCACGCCTCCAGTGTCAAGACGAGCGAGCTGAAGGTCAGTGCCTCCGGCTCGGGTGGTCTGTACTTGGCCGCCAAGAAGCTCTCGGCTGACCAGCTCTCCAGCTCGGTCTACGGCTCGGCTTTTACCAGCTTTGCTGTGTCGGAGTCTGGTGCCGCTGACAAGGAGAAGCTCACGGTCGCCGGCTCGGGTGCTGCCTACGTTGGCTCGGTTGTCGCCAAGGACTCGGACGTCGATATCTACGGCTCGGGCGTCGCCTACGTGCAGGTCACCGACAAGCTCAAGACCTCGGCGTCGTACTCCGGCACCGTGTACTTCGTGGGCGAGAAGCCTAAGACTGTGAAGACCAGTGGCTGGTTCTTCTGGCGCTCAGCGGTCAAGCCAGCGTCGGAGGACAAGGTCTTGACACACGAGGCCGTGGCGTCGCCACCAGTGTACCCATCGTACGTGACGCTCTCGCTCATCGAGGCGCACCACGCTGACGAGCCGCAGGTCAAGACGATCGAGGCCACGCCGACCAACAGCGTGAGCCTGGCTGCGCTCACGACGCACCTGACCAAGGTCGCGCACGGCCCGAACGGCTTCCTGATCTTCGGCTGCGTCGCCGTCGGACTCGTGGCCGTGGGTATGCTGGCACAGAGCTACCAGCAGCACCGCGTGCGTCGCCACTACATGCCACTCGTCTAAGGCAGGCGTCCTTTCCCTCCAGACAGCCACAGAGAACCCTCGAGGACTGAATTTTTTGGATCGCACGTTGTTGGAAACACCGCCATTTTGAAATGAATTGAATTTCCCATTGCATTCTCATGGGTAAAGTGAAAGATCTCCTCAAACTCCAAAAGTGGCTTCAGAAATGCATGCGTACTTTCTCGGTTAGACTCGGATATCCGAGAACGTACGCACTTTAGACTCCGGCATCTCTGCCTCTGCGACCGCACGCGGCCAGGGGCGTCCGCAGGCGCGGATGACCCCATGCGACTGCGTGCGTGCGTAATACGAAACGCACAGGCCACGTGCGTTGACGGGAAGCCAACTCCCGGAGCACGCATGCGCCACGTGGTGGGGAGACTCAGGTGACTTGTGTTCATAATGAGCTCTTCAGTGATCGGGGGGGGCCATACCATCAACCACAGCATGTTTGTCAGCAGCACATGCAGATGGCGTCGAGCGCGGCTGCGTGCATACACAGCACATCATGACACTGCTTCGCTTGAGAATGCAGTTGTATGGAGAGCCATGAGGAAGGTGCGCAGTTCTTGCATTTTCCGGTTTCAACAAGCTGTTCGGGGAGGCGACTGGTTCTGGCTCCATAGATTTTCAGCTGGGAAAGTGGATATTTGGATAAATGACCGATAGATTACCGTCAACTTAGACGCAATTATTGCGCGAGTGCCAAATAGAGGTGATTTTGTCAATAGAAACATCAGTGATAGTCTAAACATACACCGTGTTTTGTAAGTAGACGTTTGTCGAAAAATAGGAAAAAATGACTTGAGCCGTTTCTCTCTCACCCACTTGACGTCACTTGGAACACATGCACTGCCATTTTTGTCGAGCTGCACTGGAGAGATCATCTCTCTGAGCCCTGAGCACGGATCGTCGTCGTCTCACCGACGCGAATCTCGTCGATCAAGAAGAGAACTGGTCCCGTCAATCCACGACTTCATCAGACGCGCCAAAGAATTCAGCATCGGCATCTAATCGCCAGCACTGCGCCACGCTATAGATTCCCGCTCTTGATGCCCATCGACCACACCAAACGGGCCTTCCCCATATCTTCTTCCACAGGTGTATCCATTTCAACAGGCTTGAGTAAAGAGAAGACAGTTGGACTATACGCCACTTCGCCAGATCATATTCGATGTGGAAGGTTCAGCGGAAGAGGGTGTCGAGAGACCGGCTGCTGCGCCTCTGCGCGAAAAGTTCCGTGGAAAAATATTCGCTCTCCGCGAACAAGTTTCCCTGTCTCTCCGTTCACCGTGTTCAACACCTGTCGGTCTCCTCGTGGTATTTTACATTCCGCTTAGACTCGGGTTGGTCCGACTGTCCGCCTGTAATTTATCTTGCGAATATTTCCTCTCTTTGAGCTCTTCAGACAAACAGGCGAGCCACCATCATCACCGACGACTCGACTTGTGACCTCGAGCCGCACAAAGCAGCAAAGGCAGCAAACGAAGCAGGAGGCGCGTGCCACTCGCTCGCTTTCTCGCATTCTTCCTTCACCGTCCACGGGGTGCAGGTAGCAAGCACGTCTACTCACGTAGTAGAGAGCTGCTCACTGGGCAGCGTATCCGCGTTGCAATTGACGCGTCGCGTCGTTTAGTTTGCTTCTTCTTATTATTCGTTTTTCCGGCGAGAAACCATGGAGAACTCGAGTAGTACAACAACAACAACAACCACGAACGCCACGCACCGTGGTGGCATGACGGCGGAGGCAGCCAAGGCCGCGGCACTGGCGGCAGGCGTGGACACGGGCAGCGACGACAGCAACTCGTTCGGCGACTTGCTGTCGGAGCTGCTGCGGACGCTGCCGAGCGAGGCGTCGGCGTTGTTTCTGCGGTCGCTGAGCGGCCTGAGTCCAAGCGAGAGCCACGACTTTTGCGACCACGTGTCCAAGCTCAAGCCCGAGAAGCAGTACCGTGTGATCCACGCCATGTCGGAGGCCACGGTGGACGGCAAGCGCCGGTTCTTGCATGCGCTGGCGAAGAAGATTGAAGAGCAGCAGAAGAAGCAGCAAGTGCTGCAGGAGCAGGCCGACAAGGACATGGTCGCCCACGTCAAGATCAAGGAGGCCATCCACGGTACGATCTCACTAGAGTTAGTGATGCGAGTGGACTCTGATTGATGTTGTTTGTTTGATTGTCGTGTAGCCAAGGAGCGTGTGAAGGCCATCAACCCGGCGGCCAAGTTCCACTCTTTCAACGACGCGCTCGGTGCCGGTGTCGCGGTGTACGTACAGTGACTTTTGACTTCATGAGTGGGCTGTGAAGTCTGATTGGGATTTGTTTGTTTTTATTGTAGCAAGGAGAACGTGTCGAATGGCAATGGCAGTGCGAACGGCGAGGCGTCCAGTGATCCTACGGCCGGTGTCGGCCGCTCGCTGTCATCGTCGTCGATCCAGGTCACGAAGGAAGACATCAAGCAGGTGGGTCGTCTGCTGAGCAACTCGCACATCACCGAGTCGGAGCAGAACCTGCGCGAGCTCGAGATCAACAAGAAGGCCTTTGCCTCGCTCAAGTCGTCCAGCAGCGGCGACAGCGACAGCGTGGAGATGGGCGACGCTGCCAAGCGTGACCGTCCCGACAGCATCCGTGAGCTGGTCAAGCACGACGAGAAGCCTCTCCAGCGTACGCGCTCAGAGGAGCCGGACCAGTACTCGTACGACCGCCAGTACTCGCAGGACAATGAAGACGACGACAATGACAACGATGGCAACGAGTCGCCGGATGGAGAAGGTGACGGTCAGGAGGAAGACCCGGAAGCCCCATCGACCAAGCGATGGACCAAGCTCCAGGATAATGCGCTGCGTGAGAGCGTGCGCATCCACGGCGAGAAGAACTGGAAGGCGATCGCCGAGCTCGTGCCAGGCCGCAACCACGCGCAGTGTCTGCAGCGGTGGCGGAAAGTGCTCAAGCCTGGCCTCGTGAAGGGCCACTGGAGCTTTGAAGAGGACCAGATCCTGGAATACCTCGTGACCCAGGGCTGCAATAACTGGGGCCAGATCGCCGAGCGTATCCCTGGCCGAACGCCGAAGCAGTGCCGTGAGCGCTGGAAGAACCACTTGGACCCTGCGATCAACAAGGGCCCATACACGGAGGAGGAGGACAAGGTGATCCTCGATGCGCAGGCCAAGCTCGGTAACAAGTGGTCGCAGATCGCGCAGTTGCTCAAGGGCCGTACGGAGGACTCGGTCAAGATCCGTTGGAAGTCGCTCAAGCAGAACCCCGCCAAGGCCGCGGCCTCGCACTTGCAGCAGAAGAAGGCGCAGCAGCAGCAGCAGCACCAACAGCACCACCAGCACCAGCAGCACGCCGCGGCCGCGTTGGCGTACCAGCAGAACCCTGCGCTGCTCCGCCAGCGTCAGCTCCAGCTTATGCAGCAGCAGCAGCAGCTTCAGCACTCGGAGGCCGCTCAGCTCGAGCACCAGCAGCAAGTCCAGCAGCAGCAGATGCAGCTTCGTCTCCAGGAGCGACTCATCCACCAGCAGCAAATGCAGCGCCAGGGCATCCACACGGGCAACGGCGGCAGCATCGACCTGTCGGCGATGAAGCCCGACCCATCGCTCTCGTTGCCTTCGCCCGTCACGAACCTGGGTCTGTCGATGGCCGGCTCGCACCTCTACTCGCCTGCCGGGTACCCAGCGAACCCATCGCCCAACACGTCGTTCACCGCGCAGCTCACGGGCGTGGACCACTCTCCGTACGACTTCAACATCCAGACCAATGCGTCCTCGTCGTCGTACGGGTACTCGCACCATTCACACAACGACTCGTCGGACCACCACTACGCGCCTCGCGATGATCCACGCGAGTCGGGCGAGTCGTGGGAGCTCGCGGACGACGGGTTCGCGCGACTCGGTGAGAACCCGCCGCCGGCGTCGTTCTGGGACAACTACCCGAAGCACCCGGGCTTGCTGCCCGAGCCCATTCCTCTTGTTGGACAGGTACGAACGAGCAGACCTTACGACCATTGTGAACAGCATACTGACGCTTTCTGATTGTGTGATTATACAGGTCGGCCACCACGATAACCACGGCCACTATGGCGTGCCGGAGGAAGACGCTGTGTACGACGACGCCATGTTTGAGAAGCTCGCGACGGAACTGGACACGAACTCGCTCCATTTTGCGCCAATATAAGCAAGCAACCAGCCAGCCACACGAGGCCTCACGACGCAATTTGAAGTGGAGGAAGAGAAGGGAGAGAAGGGAGAACGACGATGACGCAGTCGAACACAAGTAGGTTTAGCCCAGTCGCCAGAAGCCCCGATGAAGGAAGGGCCTACGGCATGTATGTATGTTCAAAATTCAAAAGGCGAAATGAAGCTACGCTCGCGTGTGCTCTCCTCCTTCATCCCACCCGAGCTTCAGGAGCTCATAGACTAGGACGTTGTGGTGTCATAGTAGAAGACCGAGGCTGCTCGTAGTAATTCACATGAATGCATTTTAGGAGTTAGAAGGAACATGGACACTACGACTACTACACTACCAGAGGAGTATGATACTAAATAGGTAAATCAGGGGTGACTTCAACGCAGCTTCGGCGGCTCTTCCTCTTCCACGGCGAGCTTACGCTTGTTGGGATTACTGCTGGTGGTCGAGGTAACTGAGCTCGTGGCCACAGCGGCGCCGTTCGTTCCATTGGCATTTCCACCGTTGGCTCCTTTTGCATGGACGCTATGGACGCGCGTGGCGCGCGGCTTCACACGTACGACGCTAGGCGAGCCGACGGCCTCAGAGGTCGGGTCGTTGGAGAATGCAGAGGAGGAAGAGGAGGACGACGGGAGTAACCGCGTAACCCGTGGGATCGTCGGTGGAGACCGTAGTCGCAACGGCAGTGGCGGGTCGTCGGCCACGGCGTCAAACTCAGCCTCGAGCGACCGGAAGACCCGCGACGACGGCGGTGGGGCCAGCAAAGAGAATGCCACCGTAGGCGACGCGTCGGCGGCAGTCGTTGACTGGTCACTTGTGAGGCGAGGCAGTCTCGCGATGGGCACGCGAGCAGGCGAGATCATGAGCGGCGGGGTGTCTGCCTGGTCTGCAGACGCACCCGACAGCAAGCGGCGTCGCTTCTTGGCCTTGCGTGGCGGCTGTGGGGGGTTCTTACGGTCGAGCATGCGGTCGGACGGCGGCGGCGTGATCTGGCTTCGGCGGGTCACGCTTTCCATGCCCAAGGGTGCATGCGGCGTCTCGATCCGCAGACGCGTGCCTGCTACACGTTGGCGGTACAGAGCTGCTCGCTGAGCGGCGGTGGACGGGGTGGAGAGGCCGCCTTTGGGCGTGGACACGGCCGTAGTCGCGGGGGACGCAGGGGACGGTGTGGAGATGGATAACGACGGCTGCGGTGGCGTAGAGAGGGAGACAGAAGCGGCAGAAGACCGAGGGGTAGATGAAGAGGAGACACGTGGAGAGGAAGACGCACGGCGAGGCGTGGATGGAGAGTCGACGGCGACGGTGATGTCTACGGACTCGACGACGGCGACGCCCATAGCCGCATTTGTTGGAGATGATGGCGTTGGTGTTGGCGTTGGCGTTTCTGCCAACGTTGGTGGTGTTGGTGTTGGAGTGGATGTTGGCGTCGGCGATGGTGTGGAAGTTGGCGTTGGCGTTGGCGTTCTAACACGAGCTCGTTTAGACGCGGACGGCGACGGCAAGGAAGAGTCTAACTCGCTCTCTCGCGAGCGTTTCAGCGCGACGACGCATTCGGTCTCCACGTGCACGAGAGCGTCATGAGAGGCATCGATGGAGTCGTCGTGGTCACCGGAGACATTCTCACGCGTGGAGACGGCGGTTGTGGGCGTCACGGGCGCCGACCGCCGCGGAGTGGCGAGCGACATTTTCGGGATCTGGACGGCGACTTCTCGACTTGAACGTTCGCCTGCCAGGTGCAACAAATGCCCGTCGTCGTCAGTCGAGCGGGGGGAGAAAACCGTGGAAGGGTCTAAAGCCAAGGCAGGCAAGCAGTTCTCAACCGCACACCTACCCACCCACCCGCCCGCCCACCACCAATCTATAAACCCGTGGCGGGTTCTGGCATCGAAACCCGGATCAGATCGTGAAGTTGATTTTGGTCAGTCCAGCACTGCTGGTGGGTTTGTAGAAAGAGCCATCAAACCCACAGGTCTCAGAAAACACGAACTGGACGGAAACTGGAAACCACTGGTTTTCAGGAAGGATCCTCGGGTATTTGGGTTATTCCACTTTGGCTTTTTGGACTTTTGAAATGTTTTGCCACATGTCTCACATGCGCACGTCACATATCCTTATCGTGCAAGAAGTTCATGACGATGCCGGCAAGGACTTCTTCATGAGAGGGGCACGTGTGCGCGCGTCTGCCTGCGTGACGCCGCACTCAGCACTATGGTTGCTATCCCCCTGAAATCGCCATCTCGAAATGGCGTCGATTCAATCCATAGTCCACTCAACAACACTTCAAAAAAGTCAAAACCAAATTACGATTCTTACGGATGTGTCTACGCTACGACTCTGTGTGGGAAATGGGGATTGATGGGACTGCACTTCCTTGCACGGCGAGCTGGGGAATCTTAAAGCCTTACAGTCCAGTCACTACTGTCTACTGTCGCTTGGCTGGAGCACCGGCCTGACCCTGACCGCTCATTTCCTGAAGCACTGCCTGCAGCGTGCGGGCAATATCGCGACTGGAAGGCCGCTTCTGTGGCAAGTAGGCTGTACAGGCCTGGACGAGATGCTGGATACGCGGGTGGCACGTGGGTGAGAGCGTGGGCGTGAGTGCGCCGTTGGAAATGAGCTGCAGCACGTCGATCTCTGGCAGTTGAGAGCGGTCGGCCTGCATCAGATCCGCGAATGGAAGCTGGTGCGTGTCCATCTCGACCATCAGGATACCGAGCGAGTACACGTCCATCGCGTCGCTGACGTGCTCGGCACCTTCACGGCCGATCAGCGCCTCCGGTGAGATCCAGCGGCCGGATCCGACTTCCTTGTACGCGTTGATCTCGCGTTCACTCAGGTAATCCTTCGGTGCGCCGAAGTCGCTGAGCTTGGCCTCCATGCGTTCGTTCAGCAGCACGTTTCGCGAGTTGCAGTTGCCGTGGATGAGTCGTGGCTGGAACGAGTGCAAGTACACGAGCGCGTTGGTGATTTCCAGTAAGATCTTGACCTTGACAGGCGTCCAGCGACCGGCGTCCTTCGACGAAGTCTGGTGGAGCCACTGGCGAAGATCACCGCGTGCCATGTACTCTGTCACGGCCACGAGGTTCGTCTCCGGAGACCACGCGATACCGATAAACACCGCAACGTTCGGGTGGCGCAGCTTGGCCTGGCGCTTGATCTCTTCCTTGAGTTTCTCCTGCTGCACTTCCGTGTTGGCTAGCTTTGGCGGGATCCACTTGAGTGCGACCATGCGTTGGTTGTTGTCCTCGTCCATCGCGTAGTACGTCGCGAGCCAGACCTCTCCTGCGGCCGGGCGAGTGGCGTTGCCGCCCGTGTTGCGTCGCTGGTCTGGCGTCGCCGTCAGACACTTCATGAGCTTGAGGTTCTGGAAGTCCAGACGCCACGCCTGGAGCTCTTCTTCGACCCAGAAGTTGGAGGTTCCACCTCCTCCACCCTTGATGAACGACCGCGAGTCCTTGGTCATCTCGACTTCCTTGGCCTGCGCCGCCGCCGCTGCTGCGCGTTCGGCTTCCTCGCGTTCCATCAGCGCGTGTTCCTCGTGCTCGCGGTCTTCACGCGCAAACTTCCGGCGTCCAGCCGTACAGAACCAACACGCCATGCCCAGCTTGTACAGCAGGAACAACGCAGGACCGCCCATTCCGGCAGCCAGGTACACCTTCTTGGTTGGGAAGAGACCGAAGAACGTCTGCTCTTCGACAGGCGCGACCGTACCGACGTACGTGTTGACCGGGTCATCCTCTTCGGCTGGGGCGAGTGTGATCAGCAGGTTACGTGAACGCAACGACGGCGTTTCGCTCGCTTCCACGCCGATCACGTCGTCATCCGTACTTCGGTTAACACGGTCCATCGCGTGCGCAGTCGTCAGGAAAAGCGCCGCGACCATGAGCGTCGCCATGGCGATCGTCCGCTTCATACGATGCCGCCGAAGTGGTGCAGGCGACATTTTGTTGGAACTTGGTGTTTGTTGGAACTTGTTGGCGCCAACGATTTCTTTGCAGATAGACCACGTTGCGTTAGTCTCCGCTGAGGTCTAACGACGGATTCTCCTCGGAGACTCGCACGAAGACACTACACGCGCACGGACGCCGATAGTCACTGATGCACGCGGCTAATATTCCACGGCCTTCGAGTCACGCGCAGCGCTGGGTGTTCGGCGCCGCGTTATCCCTACGCGATCGAATTGACGCGTTGGTTCTTGGCGCTTTCAAGGCCGCTTTCAAGTTCTGGACACTGCTCTCCCTTGCGTCTGTGAGCCTTTCCGGGCGGGTTCCGAGCCAGTGCAGACTTGGACTCCGACTCGGAGGTCGTTGGCGATGGATATTGGGAGGGACCGAAAGGGGGAAGGGGATCTGGCGCTCTATTACGACCAATCACATGTCTCAATTGGGGCTAAAAAGTCACGGACATCGACAGCCCATCCATTTCAGGTTTAGGGATTTTTCAGTCGCCAGCCAGGTTTTTCCGCTTGTCCGCCATTGACGGTTGAAAGGGGGTAGGGCACATTTTCTGACAGCTGGCGCGATGAATGGAAAACAGACCTACCCCGCCCATATTCAGAACAATTCCCAGCAACGAACTGCCATCAAGGATTGTATCTGAAATGGGTTCACAAAACACGAAGCAGCCAATCAGATCGACACAACGACACAATCAGCGCTAGGCTAAATCAACTTTTGCTTTAGCTTGTGGGTTGCAGTCACGAGGCTAATCAGTGCCTTAATGTCACAGTCACGCGACTCACGAAGATGACAAGCCAAGGCTGGTCTACAGTAACTGCACAGGAGCTCCTCATCGGTCGGTGCATCCACTGTATCCCGGATAAAGCTAGGGTCCGCATTACGGGTAAGAGAGACCAACGCACAATGCTGGCCGCTCGCCTGGAATGGCTACACTTTTACGAAGGGCTCCACTGCTGTGTACACCGAGCCGTTAGTCGCGAGACTGTGAGCCAAACGTCAGTGCGATAGAGTTCGGCGCCGTCACGAGAAGCGGATGGCTTTTTTGACCAGGCTAATCATTAAGGCTTGGTCGGCCTGGCCTTCCACCGTCGTCCTACGTCCCAAGCCAGCCACCTGGTCAAATGCATCGGTGGATACCCACTGTACTTACTGTTGACTTCGCGTTAAATGTGGGGATGCTCTCTGTTTGATCGCCACCTCGCATCATGGCTCGTACGTCGGACTAGCAAAATCACTTCAACAACAATTTTCGTCTTTTCAACGAATCAGACACACCTTCCTCGACTGTGAAACGGCCATGCCCAAAATGGCTACACTCGCCTGAACCGCCACACTCTTCCTGATTGATGGAAGTAAATGCAACCAGCTAGGCAGTTATGCAGCCACACTCGGAGAAGCCTCTGCAGCGTGCGACGGCGGCGCTAAAGTACGTCACGCCCGCAGCAAGCTCCGTGGCGTCCGTGGCGACCAGCTTGCGGATCTCCACGTCGCTACCTGTTCTCGCACGCGTGGCTCCTAACACGAAGCGAGACCCACAGCAAGAAGCTTCTGCCGTGCTGCCCCTGGGTCGACGCAACTCGTCGCGGTTCAGTCCAGATGCTAATGGACCCAGTGGCTCCAGCGGCTCAAATCAAACGCGTCTCCAATCAGCGGGGGCGGATGGGTCGCCGTGGATCCAACGCTACAAAGACCAAGTGAAAAGCGAGTTTGTTGACCAAGACATCTCCGAGATGCTGCGTCGCTTCGACGACCTCAAGCCACCAACACGGATACGCAAGCCACTGAATGCGTCGCTGCTGGCGAAGCACGCGACGTCCTCGAGCTTTGCGGGGCTGACAGATGACGCCGAAGACCCAGAGATACTCCACGACAAGGGCGACGTACTAGTCGGCAATAGAACGGACGGGTATATGCTACCAGACGACGGCCACGGCGAGTACCTGCGCAGTGGCGAGGGCGTCGTGACGATCCCGGGCATCGCAGCGGCGCGGTTACGTCGACAGGCCACGAAGCTGCTCATCCAGCGGCGAGCCATCTCGGTTACGGCTGCTGAGCAGCAGAAACGCCAACAGTTTGCTGCCAGGATCATCCCAACACGCTTTCTATTTGATGCCACGCGGTGGCCACGGTCAGCTCGCTGTGACTACTGCCAGCTCGCCGGTGGAGATCTCGAGTGTGCGACGTGCGACGTCATCGCGCATGCGCCGTGCTACTTGGCAGCCTACGAATCCACGACGCGCAAAACCAAAGGTGCGTTTGTGGTGCCCACGCAGTTCTCGTGGCTCTGTCAGCACTGCCAGCTCTCTCTACAAGTCGAATACGATGAAAGTGCGAAGAAGGCACGCAGCGACTACATCGCGAACCAGAAAAACGTGTTCGGCAAGGTCGTCAAGGCCTACGTGAGGATGACACGTGATGCGCTGACGTTTAAGAAGAAGAAAGACGCGATCGTCAAGATCCAAGCGATTCTACGAGGGCGATTGGCACGCGTGCGGTTCAATCGCCTGCAAAGAATGAGACTCAAGCCGTACGCGATCCACGGGCTCAAGCTGTTTGGCTTCCGTCGCCACGCCGAGTTGGTGTCTGATGCTACGAGTCTTGAAGACCTGCGACTTGCAAACGGATTCACGTGTAACCCGTACGTGTACGTGACGGTCGTGGACGGCGACGACGACGATTCGCAGTTCTTCTGCTTCGAGACAAGCGTCGTTCGCAAGATGGTGGCGTCGGAAAGCGAGATCACGTGGAAAAACGACCGGCTTTTCGTGCCTGGCGTGAACGGCAACGTAACGCTGTGCTTCACTCTACTAAGCAAGAACGGCCCCAACAACTTCATGCTCGGCCAGGGCATCCTGCGGCTTCGAGACTCGGATACACTCTGGCGATCAGGAGCGAGTGTGGATCTCGTGCTCTCTCAAGAGGTCGAAATCCTCCCACGCACAGCTCAGCACCAGGCATTACGACTCGCTGACGCCGCACCGACACTCGCGAGTCGGGCTGCGATGAACAACAGAGGCCTTGGAGCCTCTCCGCAGTCAACACTGGACCCGGTCTTCGCCAACGGCTCCAGTGTCGCGCTCACGCTCAGCGTCCACGTGCAGCCGTACAGTGAAGTGCACTCGCACTGCGGGTACCTGCTCTCCAAGAACTCGCTCGACAGCTTCCAGACCAGCCAGCGATGGTGCGTACTGGCCGATGGCGTGCTGCGGGTGTACCGCCACTACGGAGTGACTCTCGCGACGGATATCGTAGATATGGCCCACACGATCGAGCTCAAACTAGTGGAGACCAAGACCGTCCATCGCGAAGAGCAGTGGATTGCGATGGAGCACATGACAAGGTTGTATATTTTCCAGAGCGAACGCGGAAGACCAGCGACCAAGCAATGGCTCAAGAAGCTGCAAGCGACCACAAGATTTGGAGCGTCCACGCCAAGCACAGTGCCATCACCCGTGCTACAGACGTAACCTTTCAACAATATTTTTTGTGTGATTTTTTTAATTTGACTTACTATTCCATGACGACGGCGTGTTCTGGTACGTAGAGGTTTCGGAACACGAGCCTCTGGACCCTGTAGTCGTCCATCTCGACCACCGAGTCGCTGTCGGGCAGTCGCAGCTGCCGCGTGTGGATGCGTTCCGGGTACGAG
>JAADWY010000175.1:0-49471 GCA_023336355.1 Pythium dissotocum | reverse complement strand
TAACAAGGTCAAGGTGTGCCAGTGGTCGTCTGCGACGAACGGCGGCGAGCCCAAGATGGTGGGCAACGGTCCGTCGGGCACGCTGTGCCAGTACACGACGAGCGACGTGCACTTCACGGCGCCGGAGGCTCGCAGCTACGAGGACGACGAGTACGACTTCAGCTACCTCAGCAACAACAGCACCGCCTAAGCAATTACCCGCCTTGGTACCGTGGCCTAGACAGCAGCCACGCTGAGTGCCAGTGATAATTGTGCAACATAAATTTTGAATTTCATCAATCATGTTTGACTGATCTTGCGTTCCATCGATGCTAACATCTAAAATCAAAGGTGCCGGTAGAATCAATCACTAGCACCTTCGTCCTTCTTCACCGGAGTCTCAGCTACAACCACGGCACTTTCGACGATCGCGCGGATGTCGTCCTTCTCCAGGATCGCATCCTCACTGCGTGAGGCCATGGTCTCATCCAGACGCTGCGTGGTACGATCCACCAGTCCCTTGACCAGTGATTCGTCCAGTTCCAAAGCCGATGTGTCCGGCAGAGCAAACCGCTGGGCAACATACCGCAGCCACGCGGCCACCGACTGGCCTTGGAATCCACTTACTGTCGTCAGTCGATCACTCACTCGTTCCAGCTTGTCCCGCAATCCATCAAAGAACTCGTCGCCTTCATTCTCCTCCGCCAGCGACGCGTAGCGATCAAAGACGAAAGGGAGGAAGCCAGACGCGATCTGGGCATGCGGTAGGTCGGAGACGCCACCCATGGCCACGGCGATGGAGTGGGCGGCACCGTAACCCGAGGCGTTGGCAGCGAGTCCACTGGCCAGACTGCCGAGCGCAAGAAGTTCTCGGAACGCGACGTCCTTGAGGTTGACTTTGCCTTCCACCAGCGGCTGGGCCAATGCCGAAGCGATGAGTTCGATGCCCTGAAGCGCGAGCTTGTCAGCTTCTTCGTCATCGCAGCCCAGAAGATACGACTCGATACACTGGCCCAGTGCGGTGAGTGCACCTTGAACTGTCTGGTGCATCGGCACGCTGAGTGCCAGCATCGGGTCGATCACGACTGCTTCGGCGATGATCGGCGACGTGCAAAACGACTGCTTGACCTCTCCGTCTTCGTCCAGCACAAGCGCCTCAGTAGAAACCTCCGCACCCGAGCCACTGACCGTTGGGACGATAATCAACGGTGCTGGAGGCTCCAGATCGGCGCCCATCTTGCCCTAACATCAGAACCACGCAATCGCAATGAGTATCTATCTATCCACGGCAATTCAGATACGCGTGACTTACCTGCGGATACGCTTCCACCGACTCTCCATTCGTGAGCACGAGAGCAATGGCTCGCGCCATGTCCATCGTGCCTCCTCCTCCGAATGCCAACACGCCGTTGGCTCCAACGCGCTGTGCGGTCGCGACGCCGTCGTCAATGTCTGCGAGCGTCGCGCAGTCGTGCTTGAGCGTGTACTGGAAGCACGGGATGTCCGCCTGCATGAGCAGGAACTCCATGTACTGAGTGCGACTGGCGGCACCAGCGTCGCGGTCGCGCACGACCAACATCTTGTGGATGCCGCTGCTGCGCGCGATGGCGCCGACGTGGTCCGCGGCGGCCTTGGCGCCGAACACGACGCGATACGGCTGAGCAAATCCACCCAATTGCTGCGGCTGTGCGTCGAACTTAGAGGTTAGAGGTCCAGCGACAGAAGAGCTCAGTCGCGTGTGGCTGATAGACGCCATGCGAGGCGTCATGGTGGCGCGGTGGACGCGCAGCAAACGCGCGGACATCACCATTTTCACTGTGGATTTTCCCAATTCGTAGCTTGCCAATGTCACAGGCAGAATCACCACACATCGATTAACGGTATCTGATTGGGTGAAACTAAATCGAACTTACACACGTCGCAGATTGGACGACGAGCTCAGACGAAAGGCTAGCCTAAGCTAACCGAACATGAAGCCTGAACATCTCGCCTCGGTGTACAATTGCCACCAGAGGATCTCGAGGTCACCCTTGCGCTTGGCGTCCTCCCAAGGCTTTGGGTTGGATGAGAAGTGGAGGATCTTGAGTGGCTGGATAGCGTTCCAGTAGCCTGGGTTCTTGTCGTTCACTAGCCAGTACATCGTGCGCTGGGCATTGTATCCAAACGGAAGCCGTGACGCTGCGTCCGATCGGAACCAGTCCGGGAAAAACATGTTCAGGAAGCCCGTATCGCCTGTAAAGCATCCATCTCAGCACTAGTCATTCATTAGTAAGCGACCATAGGAACGTCGTACCTCCGTCGTAAGACTTGATAGTATTCGCGTGGGCTAGGAGGTTCTCAAACAGCTCGCGGCTTGGCTGGATCACGAGCACGCCAGCGTTGAAGCGGTCGGGAGGGAAGACGTCAGGGGCAGCGGCGAACGTTGTCTCCCGATCAAATAGCTGAACGCATTGGCTGTGATGTTAGATGCTAATTAGTTTGGAGAAAACGACGAGAAAGGCCACAAACCTCATCGACGTTCTGTAGTACAACGGCGTCGGCATCAATGTACACGATCTTCTCGAACTCTTCCAGTGCGAAGATGTGGAGCTTCGAGTAGCCAGAGTTCACCCAGCCAGGCACGTGGACTTTCTCGACTTCTGTGAGTTGTGGGATGCCGATGTCGGGCACACACCGCAGTGAAATGGGGAGGCGCGAGGCGAGCGACGCGCAGAATCGCTCCAGTTTGGCCACGCAAGCAGCTGAAACTTGCGGAGTATGCAGCACAAGAAGCGGATATCGTGCACACGCCTTCGCGAGGCTGTACGCTAGCGCTTCCACGCCCATACTGTAGCCATCAGACGTGATTAGCGTCGTATACACGCAGCGACTGGTGTTGGATGTCATCCCCATCGTTCCAACAGTGATGAAGATGCTGGAATGATACGCTCAAAATAACGGGTATTTGAAATAACGGACAAACGATAATACCGTAACGACACACAGATGGCTACACTTTTGCGCCTTTCTCACTCCACTGGACATTGCCAAAGCCGAACGAGTTGCCCGTGTTGCCTGCAGGGGCTCCACTGCCCGTGTAGACCTGTGGCGCAAAGCCAAACGACGAGGGTTGTGCGCCTTGGGACTGAGCCAACGCACCGAACAAGGCGAGGGCCGCTACGTCGTCGGTAGAAGCGGGCCATGGGGCTGGTGGCTTGACTTGGGCGGGCTCAGTGTTTGGGCTGGTAGTAGCAGGCGCCGGCAGTGTCGCAGCTTCATTCGCTGCTTCAGCACCAGCCACCTCGCGAGTCGTTGTCGCCGCCGCTACGGTCACGGCGACCCCGTTCACCAGCACGTCTCCAGTGTTGTATCGACACACTCTACCGTCCACGTCGTCACCTTGGAACTGGGGTTCTGCTCCGTTTGTACCGAGAGTCTTGCCGCAGATCGTCACGTTAGCGTTGGTTGATTTGATCGAGACGTTGCGCAACGTCGCGACATCACCATAGTTCAAGTTCACCGTTACAAGCGAGAACTGCGGGTTCACGGCGTACACGTTGGAGACCGACACGGAGCGTTGGATGGCACCGCACGTGCCACACGAGCGGTACAGCTTCCCAAAATCATCAGCGTAGAAGCCGTCAATGGAGACCGAGCCAGCACCAGTGTGTTCGATCACCTTGTCGTCAGCGTACCGCGCGCCACCGCCGATCACTCGCGAGACACTGGAGATGGATCCACCCTTGATGACCAGCGCGTCTTCGCACACATCGTCCCACCACACGTTCTCGATCGTGCAGTCGCTCTTCTCACAGTAAACGCCGTCCATTTGGTTCTTACCGATGATCACGTTCTTGAGCGTAGCTCCTGGTTCCACGAGGAACACCACGGTCTCGGAAGTACTCTCGTTGCCGCCCTTACACATGATGTCGGATCGGTCGTACGTCTGCATCTTGCCGTCAAAGACCGTCCCAGCCGCGACCACAATCGGCTTGGCGGACTGGACAGCGCCCGTGCTTGTAGGCCACGTTCCTGTGGGCATTGGTGCGCCATTCACAGTCAACGATGACAGCAGAGTGACCGCAGTCACCACAGCGAGGGTGATTCGAGACGCGAACATGCTTCACTGTCTTTTGATGTTTGGCTTGGAGACGAAGGAGGAAAATGAAGACTTGATGGTCGAGCAGTAGGGGCCTACGTAGCATTTCTGGTCCTTCGAGAAGGCGGAGCTTCTGCCGCCCATTCGCGAGGCCTCGTTGTGTAGCGGACAGATCTTCAGCCGGTAGTCTGCGGAGTTGTTTTGTGGGCTGAAGAGATCCCGATGCTGAGTGAGTTGAGCTCACCCACACTAAAACGACGTCCATCTGTTGAACATCTTTACGGAGGCAGAGGATGGGATCCGATGGGTATGACGGTCACTTTACGGTATCTTCTACAGCTAGCAAGAGCCATCTGACGGGTTCACTTCCAAATCCACTGATAGTGTTGGGACACCACAGTCTCATCTAGTCGCAACGTCAAGCTGATAGCTCACGAGATGTATTGATAGGACAACCTTTGAGGGGGTTGTAATGTCCGAGTATTGTATCCAACGGATTTGGGGGTTTTACTGCTGGAAGTTGTAGCTCGAGCAGTTGGCGTACGTGACCGTGCCGGCCGTGTACTTGACACCGTCCTTGGTCGTGTAGCCTGTCGGGATCCACGAGCCGAAGCCCTTGTCCTGGCCCTGCAGCAAGTACTGGTTGCCGCGCGAGTCCTTCTTGCCGCCGTAGTACTGGCACGCCTTCTCGTAAAACTCCTCGATGCAGTCGGTCTTGAGACGGTTGTTCACGTGGACGATACCATCGCGGACCGTGTCGAGGAAGTCGCAGTCGCCGCTCGAGTCACCCGAGCCGTAGATCGGCGCCTTGTCCTTGTACATTGGCTTGAGGAACTTCTTGACGATCTCGGCCTTACCAGGACCCCACGTGATCGGGTAGTTGTCGATGAGCTTGCCCGTGAACTTGTTGTCCTTGAACGTGAAGCGCACGGCGTACACCTTCTCCTTTGGCACGAGGAACGTCAAGCCGAGGAACACACCGACCTCTTCCACGAAGACCTGAGGCGACGCACTGATGATGAACACGTCCACGCCCTGCTGGCGCAGCGCACGCATCGTGGTCTCCTGGCCGTTGAACACACGCAGACCTGTCGAGTACGAGCCGGCGACCGCGAGCTCACCGGTCGACTTGTACGCTGGCGACTCGAGCTTGGCCGCCAAGTTGAAACGCAGACTCGCGCGGATGAAGCTGCGGATCTCGGCGTCCGTCATGCCCACGAGAAGCTGTGGGAACACGGTCATCGCGATCTTCTGTGAGCACGAGTTGCGGTCATCACCGCCGTTCATAGCCTCAAGACCGAACGTCAGGAACGACAGCTTGGCACGGAAGTTCTTGTACGTGTCCGTGGCCTTGACGACGTCCAGCGTCGGCACCGCCGTGGCGTTGGTCGGCGCAATGTACGACTCGTACAGCACTTTGTAGTCCTTGCTGGTGGACGCGAGCGCGGCCTTGAGCGTGACGTTCTTGCCGTTCACGTCCTGGCCAAGCACCGAGTTGATACCCTGCGGCAGACACTTGTCCGTGACCTTGTCCGTGTATCCCATCGCAAAGACCTCTTCAAACTGCGACGGTGGGATGCGGTAGATGAGGTTCTCGACCTGGTATGACACGGACGTGTACGAGATGTCGCCGTACATGCACGTGTTGTCCCAGTCGAAGGTCGCGTACGCCTCGCCGCTCTTGCGGGCCTTGTTGACGTTGCTCAGCATGTCCGACACGACCTTGTTGTTGTAGCTCGGCGCCTCTGCGGCGATGAACCAGTTCGCAGGCGTACCGGCATTCTGCTGGACGGGGCCCTGTTGGTACTGCTGATACTGGGCCGACGCGCAGCTCAGGAAGGCGAGCGCGGCGAGGATCGGGGCGGTGATCAAGCGGACCATCGTGCTGGTGGAGAGGACGCTGGTGGTGGGGGAGTGGGGACTGGAGTGGAGATTCCGGAGTGAGGCAGGCAGTCAGACTCTGAGGAACGCAGAGGCGTCCAGACTCCAGTGGTGGGTGTGGCTGCGGCTGATCCCCTCGCAGAGAGTGGCGATGCGCTTCAAGATTCGCCCATGGCGCGTCTGTTCTCTGCAGTGTCGTTGCGCATTGGTGCGTCAAAGCGTTGTGTAATGCGGGGCTGCAGGAGTCCATCTCATCCTCAGAACCCGATACTGAGGCTATTCGAAGAAAGTACATGGTTCTTAACTTAGAGTATTACATGTATTGTGGACTCTGTTTTTTATATATCAGTTTCTATCCGATTCTGTGATGCCGTCTGACGTGTTCAAACCAGACCACTCTACAAACATCACCCAAAACCAATGCATATCAATGAAATATACTAACTTAGCATCACACGCATGACCAATGTCTGACGCCTGTCCTGGCGATTCCTAACCGCTGTCTCCCACTGCGTGCAGAGATGAAGATTCATCGCCAACGCCAACCCACGTCTCACTCTTCCTCCCTTCTCACTCTCTCTCTCTCTCGTCCATTCTCCTCCTCTTCACGGCTCTCACAGAATGGGATTCCTCACACTGTGCGTGCAAACGAAGACTGTGGAGACACGGGTTGGCGGTACGATGGGCTTCTCGTCACAGTGCGAGACGAAGTGGATGAGCCGGGCGAAGTCTTGCGGTATTGCACGTAGATTCCCAGTGCAAAGAGGAGCACGTTGGCCGCCAGATAGCCCCACCACGCCGACGGAATGCCATAGATCCACGCGCCTGTCGCATCTTTGAATCTAAATCGCTTGAGATCGGCGCCACTGGGATACTTACCAGCAAAATACCCAACGCCCCACACGACCGCCGTCGCGCCGATGAAGCTGGTCGCCACGACGACCAGTGGCTTCTCGAGCTTCCAAGCGAGCACGCCGAATAGTAAACCTAGTACAACGATCAGAATCACAAGGATGATGTCTGGTTGGCTCGGGTAGATTCGGTAGGCGACCGAGGTGTTGAGTGTGAAGGCGAGCAGGATGCCAGCGAGTGCACCGACGAGGAAGAGCCCAACGTTGTAGAGCATTAACGTCATGGAGCCCGTGATCACCCCGGCGACTAGGAACCCAATCCACGATGCGGTCGCCATCCACGGCGCAGACGCAAACGCGTACTCGATCACTAGGGCGATGATGAGACCGCCGACGATGAAGCCGGAGAGGAACACCACGGGACGAAGCAGCTTGAAGCCGGAGAAGCACACAAAGAGACCAACGATGATCCCCAACACAGCAGCGATGCTGGGGGCGACGTGGATCTTGGCGGTGGTGTTGAGAACGGAGGCGGCGTTGAGCTTCTCAAATGCCAGCGCGTGACCTGCCAGACAGGCGGCCAGCACCATAAAGAGACGCATCGGGTCGGCGTGTTGCCAGCGAAGCATACCCACCGGGTGTCGTTTGTGTTGGAGCGCAGGGCTTCAATTGTGCCGCATAGCCTACAGAATGCGGCTTCAAATTCCATTCACCCTCGTCCCAACTTCATCTTTCCAACTGCCTCATCAACCAACATGGCTACACTTCACATTCACGCAACATAAGAGGGGTTTGCATTGAAATAGAAGACCGTTCCCTATTGTGGGCACAAGGTGTTGAAGTTGTCACAGCTCACACGCGATTGCCTTTCTCACGCAGGCCAGAAACATGGGCGCAATTTCGCTGTCTCACTTCATCCCAAGAACAAGATCATCCTGAAACAGGCTATTCTCCCATGCGATCAGCAGCCGCGGTGGCTCGCCCACAAACTCCAACTCGGCGCGCGTGGCATCTCCACCACTGCGGGCGTCGTGTGGCAGCTTCACGAACAAGCAGCCATGGAGAGGTTCGATATGCTCATTCACGACGTGTGCCGGCACATCCCCAGTGATGATTGTCACACGCCGCATGAGTGCGAGAGGTTGTTGGAAGACGCGCACGAGCTGGTGTATGTTCGCGGCTTCCACGCTAACGCTAAGCGTCGACAGATCGATCTCAAACTCCAGCAAACGAGTGAAGAGTCGGTGTGTTGGCTGCAGTAAAGCGTCGAAGAGCGGAGCAAATGATGCATCCGGACGCGAAAAGCGAACGTCGCGCAGCGCCAAAACCGACAAGGCACAGGAACAGTCCGGGGATTTGCCAACGTGCAGGCGCACCAGCGGCTCGATGCTCTCGACTGTGCACGATTGCAGCTTGAGCGACGTCAAGCGTGGGCTCGCGAGCAGAAATTCCCGAAGCTTCTCCCGGGTGAAGGCCACGCCATGAAGATCCAGCGACTCACGTGAAGAAGTACCAGCAAAGAGGCGAAGAGTGGCGGGGTCGGCTACGTGACTGATGCTGTCACCGACCTGGAAGGAGAAGGAGGAGAGCGCGGCTAGCTCTCCGATGTGGGCGGCGGCGGACCGTTTGTCGACTTCCGAGTCGTAGTCCTCACGCGAAAACACACCACAGCAGACAGCTCCGCCCACAGTAGCCCGTAACCTGGATACACGACGCCCACCGAGCCATCACTCAGCACGTGGGCAACCACGTCCAGTAGCTCGTCTTCACTCAGTGTTGCGACGACGTAAGTGGCTGTGTGTCTAGCGGGTTCGCAGTAGAGTGGGTGCCTTTCTTGACCAGCACCGTGCTTCCCAACTTGAAGTGTTCGACTTGAACGTTGGCCGCGTGAGTTTCATACCGTGTTCCCACCACAGCAGCAATGACTGCACGCAGCGGTGTGTGACTACGAACGACCTCCTCTAGATACTGTGCCTCTGTGTCGCCCCAGCCATCTCTAAGTAGCGACGTCAGTTCGACCGAGCGAAGAGCTGCTCTACGAGGATGGAAGACGGCAAACGCGAGCCAAGAGGCATCCAGTCTGTAGGCGTCCGGACGAAAGAAGCTTGCGCACACTATCGACTGTAGCGTGCTCGCAGACGGCGCAATCGACAAGACAGTGCCGACGAAAACCGGGTCCTTGGGGCCGAAGGTCAGCTCGAGCGTTTTGGTCGCACCGCTCGAATAAACAACACGTAGCAGCTCACCGAGTGCGGGGGCCAGCGACCACGTCTCCTTCATAGTCTTTGGGTTGTGATCAAGCATGATCTCGAGCTTCTCCACAGCGACACGCGGGTGCATTCGACTGACCAGCGCCATATCAGAGACATCATTCCGCTGCACCGACGTCTAGTGGGCGAACGAGTTGGCCGTGAATTGTCCAAAGTTGGGCTCTCATGAAGAACACGCCCGCTTTTTCGTACCACTCTCCACAGAACGCGGCTTGTGCTGAGTAAAAACAGTATACAGTAAATACACCCGCTACGTTTGACTCGGGTTTTGTTAGGGAATTCTGAGGTCTCTCGCGAAAAGTTGCGAAACTCAGCAACGACTTGGGCTAGTCGAATGCGACGAACGGGGCTCGAAATCCGAAATATGGCATTAAAACGCCCAGAAATGCGAGCTTCACGCGGTGTTTGATGGCGAAAGTTGAATCGGACGCTTGGTGTCCTATGTGCAGGGAAAGTGGGCGTTTGATAGCGTTATTTAGCGTATTTTTCTCGGCCTGGGAGAACGCACGAGCCAGCTGCTATTTGGGTGTTTAAAACAAAGCGGTTGTGTTCTTCATGAGAGCCCAAAGTTGTCTTCCATCTCTAATTTCGGCAGCGCGTCGCCTTTCGACCACAACTCGGTCATAACTCGGCGCCAGAAGAGCTGGTTCGTCGCAGGATCTAGTCCTCGACAGGCGCAGCAGGCGTTGACGACGTCGATCGCAAGTCGCAGGCGCGCGCCAAGACCCGGATCGGGCTCCTCAGGGATCTCAGCGAAGCCGATGCTGAAGTTAATGGTGTCAAGGGGCGGATAGCAGCTGAAATCCACAGAGTTCCCCTCAGGGTTCGAGAGGATGCCGCAATGCTGCTGCAGTAGCGACCACACGAGCGATTCAACGGGCGTCGCCATGCTTTCCGATGTCCTGCGAATGATGAAATGAGGAAATGAGGAAATGACGGATACTAGTGTGATGATGCTGGCGGGTGAATGTCCGCCATCCAATTCGACCGCAGATTGGCTTGATCTCGCTGCATCACTCATCACGATCACTGCTAGTCTCGTTGTCGGAAGAGAGCCTCGCTTTCGTTGAAGCGACAACACTGAGTGGGCAGTGCATTTTCAGTAGTTGTCCGAGCGCCTTTTCATTGAGATGGCTACATGTTACATATACGCGCAACATTATAACGTCCATCTAAATAGAAGACCATTCTGTATTAGGAGCATGAAGGCGTTGAAGTTGTAACGCTCGCATTCGGACTGCAAACCGCGAAAATGGGCGATGTGGCGGACGATCGCGCGCTGCGTAATGGCGTTCCCATACAGGTAAGCACCGCACAAGACTGTTGTATTATGCGCCGGATGCGTACCTACGAATCCGTGAAGACGCGACGTCGGTCGCTTGTCTGTGGGCTGAGAAATGGTCAACTAATGCTGACTTCAACCAGGTCCACGCGTACATTTCCCCTGCGCCGACGGCACCGTCGCCCTCCTATGGTGCGCGAACTTCAGCTCCAGACGCGTCTACGCTACGTGTACGCGATGGAAAGATCCTAGAGCTCGTCAGTGGCTCTGATGTACGTGGAATGACGTCGTTCTTCCACAATATTCCTCATTATTGACCTAGTAACATCGGTTCGTGTGGCGTTTTCAGGTCACGGCACTTCGCGTGGACCACGCGTACCACCAGCCTCCAGGCACTGAGCATGATGTACTCGAACGCTCGCTGCAGTCGATCGTAAAAGCGAGTGTGGAGGGCGTCAACACCGCGGTTCTCGCCGTCGGCACGTCGCGATCCAACAAAACCGACCTTCTTTTCCGTAAAATGGATCAGCAAGGCCTCATCGCGGCTGTCTTCCAGTCGCTAGTGGCGGCGCTGGAGGCCAAAGCAGTGACACTAGAAGGCTCCACAGGGAAAGGGTCAATGCCTCGCTTCAGCTTCTCGCTTCGGGTGGCGATCGTCGAGATGTACGAGGAAACGATCTCCGTAAGTTAACTTTGTCTTCTTTCAGGTCGAGAGAGATGACGCTAAATCTTTTGTGTAGGACTTGCTTGTGAGCCAATCGACGGGTGACAGGCGAGCTGTTGGCCTGTCTGCGGTCGTTGATGGACGAACGAGCTTCAAGCGACTTGAGGGCGTCACGTTGTCTCCTGTACTCAGCAGCGTCTCTGCGTTTCGTCAGCTGCTTGAAGCGGCCAGACAATCACGACGCAGAGACAACGGACTCTATGGCAACGCGTCAGAATTCAGCAGCGCGATCGTTCGGGTACAGTAGATATATACGATTGGAACGGGAATTTTGAGCTCACGCCTGTGACTTTTGTGTACGCAGATCCAGATCCAGCAAACGTTTGCGTTCCAGGAGACCGAAAGCCAGCAGTTGGTCTCGACTTTCGACATCGTGGACTTGCCGCCAACGGATCGTCTTGCCAATGTATGTGGCACTTTCTTTTATAAACGGTGTTCTACTATTCGATGAGTCTGACTTGCTTACAGTCAGGGGGAATGGTTCGCTTAGCTGAAGGACCGCTGCTCAACAAGTCATTGTACGCGCTATCCGACTGTGTGGGAGCTGTATCGGAGAGCAGTGACGTCGTGTCGTCTCGGCAGCCACCATTTGAGGAATCGCATCTCACGCAGTTGATGCAAGACACGCTCGGAGGCAACTGCCTCACCTTCGCGATGCTTTTCCTCGCACCTGGTGACCTGAACGGCTCTCGTGCGACCCTCCAACTCGGAAAGCGCATGCAGTCGATCAAGAACTTCCCGGTCGTGAACAACGACGTCATCCGCGGCCTCCTTCAGAAGTATTTTTCACACCTTGCCTTGGTCAAGCAAGGGAAGGCGGTGGATTCTCACATGTCGAGCCCACGGAACTCTATTGGAGGAGACGATCGAGGATACGTTGCCAAGATCCATGACTTGGAAGGACGAGTGGCCCAAGAAGTGCTCGAGAAGAAGTTACTGAAGGAGGATAAGGACAAGCTCGTGGGCGTGATGAACGAGCTCAAGTCCAAGTATCAGCATTTGTTCGACAACGAAATCGAAATCCGGAAGGAGTTGCTAGCCTGTGAGCAGGAGAAGCTGACCTTGAGCAAGGCTTTTGTCGACTTCCAAATGGAGAAGAACGCGCAGTTGCAAGATCTTGACAACGAAAAATTTGAGCTCGAGACGAAGCTGATCCAAGCGGAAGAAATGGTCGTGCAAATCCAACAAGACGACGTGATGAAGGCAGCTCAGATCCAGGATTTGTGCCAGAAGATGAACGAGATCATTCAAGAAAAGAGAGTGCTCGGTGAGGAGCTGGTGTTGCTTCAGAAGCACAGCCAAGAAGTCGAGCAGGCAGCAGCTCACGAGAAGAAGAAGAACCAGCAGCTGAGCCTTGAGCTGATCGTCCTCGTCAACCAGAAGCAGAAGAGTACCGCAGACATGGAGCAGTTCGAACAGCGAAGTCGCGAGCTGGTGAAGCAGAACCAAGATAAAGAGGTGATTGCGTCGCGCTTCCAGAGCGAGAACGACCAGCTCAAGTCGCGAATCATTGCGTTGGAGGAACTAGTCGAGTCTACAAGGAAGGAGGTCGCTCGGAAGGAGATCGAGGTCGAAAAGCTGGAGCTCAGTACTCGTAAACTGCACCTGGAATTCGAGAAAAAGTCGGAGGGGCTTACGAGGGATCGTGACAATGAGACCGATCGAGCACTCGTGAGAGCGACAGCTGAAGTTGGCGCACTGGTGAATGAAAAGGCACTCTTGCAGCAGCAGCTTGAGCGCTGCGAGGTCGAGTTAAAGAAAGGTGACAAGGAGAGAGAGGATCTACGAGCCGCGTGGATGGCCAAGTCTCAAGAGAACGAAGACTTGTTGGTTGCCAACGAGCGACTCCACCACGAATGCCAGTCTCAAGTCGAGGAATTCCGCCTCAAGCTGTCGTTTTTCGCGTCCAAGGCAGATTCCCAAAGCGGAATGAGCGAGTTGCTGCAATCATATCAACGTCGAGAGCGAGATCTGCGTGCACAAGTCACGACGCTGCAGCAGCAGCTTCATCGCCTGAAGAAGCAACTCAATACTGCGCAACGAGGCTTTCGTGCAGGGCAGGAGGAGGAAATGACCCTGGAAGTCCACGATACTGAGAGTGATGATGCTGTTGTGAATGAGCTCAACGACGTGCGAGAGCGCCTGCGAGCTGCTGAGCTGAAGTGTCTTCAGCAAATGGAGCTGACCAACGAAGTCTCAGCAGAGAGGAACCAACTGCGGCTCGCGGTCGACAAGCTTAACCAAGAGCTCACAGATCTGAAAGTGCAACTCGACAAGTCAAGCCAGTCGGACAACGCAAGCCTCGAGGCAACACGGCAAATGCAGAGTTTGATTCTCTCGCAGCTCGAAGAGGTACGCAGGCTCTCGCTGCAGCAGCACCAAGATCACAACGACAAGGCTACCAGGTTGCGCACTCCAGCAGCTCCACCTTCAATCGCTCGTGATGACAGCACCTCCAAAGCGAATGAGGGTGAAGTCCAGGGACTTGTTGCTGCGAAGAAACAACTCGAAGTCAAGCTGGCAGCCAATCAAGCCGAGTGGATGCAAGCGATGGAACAGGTCGAGCGGCGATGTGCTGATCTGCTGACGAAGAACGTGATGCTAAACGAAGAGAATGAGCAACTGCGACAGACACTCAAGGTAAGACTCTCGCGCCTTGTTCCTGGACTATTTCGTCTCATTATTACTTGTTTGGTGCCTCGCAGTCTCTCATCGCACGGATCCACAGCAAGAGGTGACAGTGAAGTGAGTTAAGACAGAAAGAAACCGCCGGTGAGTGTTTTTTGGCTACGCCTTTGGTTGCTATATTACTGGTGGGTAGATTCCTTTTACTAACCACGATCCCTCAGCTTTATGGCTGGATGTTATTGCTGCGCAGCTGGAACGAGTCGTACTGCCGCGTTCCCCACGCGTTGTAGCTCTTCTTGATCATGTGGTCGACACGTTTTTCGATCTGGCGCTTCGTGAGTCCCACGCACAATCGACCGCGAAGGTCCGACACCACACGCGCAAGCTTCGCTCCTTCAAAGCACGGAAACGGCGAGTGCTGACCCGTGGTTTGCAGCAGCGCCGCGATCTCCGACTGGTACTTTTGCAGCACCAAGAAGCCGTCTACCATGAGTTGGCGGTAGAGAGCAAAGCCTGGCGATGTAATGCCGCCCATGATCTCGACCATCTCTTCTGTCAACTTGAAAGGCGCGTCTTCGATGCTGAACATACCGCCCGGCGCGATGCCCAAGATGAAGCCAAAGTCGATGTGGATGATGTGGCCTTCAGTGCTGAGCAGGATGTTGCCGTTGTGTCGATCTTTTACGAGCAGCACGTACGAGACGATCGAGTACGCGGCCATACTGCGGATGAAGTTGCGGCGAGCGATCTCGAAGCTGGGGGACTGCGGTTCGCCGTATGTTGCTCGGAAGTACGCAGCCAAGTTGTTGCCACCGGGAAAGTTCTTCTTCAGATGGTCAAGTGAACAAGCATCGTTGATCGTCTCGAGCAAGCCGATGTTCGCGCCAGTGGCCACAATGCGGTACGTTCGCAGCCACAAGTTGAGCTGCTCAAACTCAAAAATCGACTTGAGCTTGGTCATCATCTGCATCGTGAACATTTCTTGCCGCAGGTCGTCGTTTGTCTTGACAATGATGGAGAACAGGTCCCAACCTGGCAGATCTCCAAACGGAGACTCGCTGCGGATCTTCTCGCGTCGCTCGTCCCAGCTCTCGCCGTAGACTTTGCTGTCGTACACAATGTTGTCCATGCGCGCGTGGTGAATTCGAGGGGTCGTCGGGTGCGCCAACGCGCCAAGCGAGAAACCTCCACCACCGGCAATCCCACTTGGCATCGAGTGCACGGACTCTGATCTGCCGTGATGCGGCGGCAGCATCATGTGACGGCCAAGCATACTACCGATCGAGTTCGTGTGCTGCTGGCGATTGTATCCCGTGGGTGTCGAGAGGTCGTCGTCGTGTGTGACGCTCAGTGCTTCCAAGTCCGAGTCGGCGATGCTCAGCTGTGACCCATGGCGTCGATGGTGTGGCGTCACGCCGTCGGATGCCTCATTCGACGACTCGGTCGACGAATCCATCGAGTCGCGATGCCGCGTTGTTTCATCAATCATAGGCGACACCGACTCGACAAACGTGCGGCGGTTGCCGCGCAACGAAGCAAACGGAAGAAGACGATCCGCATCAACCAGACTCGTCGCGTCGACTGGAATGGCTTCGATGAAGATCAACGTCGGCGCACGCATCTTTGTGGAAAACACTTTGCCTTCGTTTGGAGGCACACGCAGAACCTTGTACAAGTCGTCGGAGGCCACACACAATGGATACAGCGCCGACGCGATCAAGTTCTCGTTCAGATGCTCGAGCTCCTTTCCAAGATGCTTCGTTCGGTCCTCGACTGGCTGCAAGTGGCGCAGGCGCTCACTGATCGCGGCAAGCGACTGCACAAACCGCACTTGGTCTGCCACGACTTCTTCCAGCAGCGACCGCTCCTCCGCGCTTCCCTCGAGTCTGAGCGATCCGTAATGGATGCTTGACTGGAAGTCGATGATCTTGACGCCAGTTTCACCAAGCTGGGCCGCGCACTCCTGGAATTCGGCGACGGTTTGCGCGGTCAACCACTGCTCAATGGTCGATCCTGGCTCGTGTGTCTTGATGGGCGACAAAGCCTCGTGGATCTCCGTGAGCTTCGTCAAAAGTGCAGAGCGTTGGTGTTGAGGACACTCCGCCAAGAGCAGCTCTGTCCACACCTTGCTTCCCGACGATGGTGGATACAGCGATCCCAGCAGCAGCAGCAGCGAGTTCGGGTGGTGGCGAGACGAGTCTTCCATCGACGCCTGCACGTGCCAGATCGTCTGCAACGCGATGCGTGGCGACCGGCGACAGATCGCACCAATGTACCGCATCAAGCAGAACAACTGGGTCGAGAAGCAGTCAAACTCCGTGTCGCAGCACTGGAACAAGTGCAGGATCTGGTACCACAGGCTCTCAACACGGTCGATACAGTTCTCGACGTAGTATGGCAGCCGCTCGCACGCAACACAGAACAAGTGCGGCTTCTGACGCGTCTGGTAGAGGATCTTCACAGTCTTGATCAGACTCATGGGCGCCATGCGAAGCTTCTCGACAGTCTTCAAGTACAGTGCGTCTTCTTGAGCGGCAGTGGCTGCATCAGACGATGGGCGTGGGCGGTGGATCAGCGTCACGAGGCTCTTGTTGCCTCCATCGAGGTTCTTCAATAGCGTCTTTGTGAAGCGAAGCACACTGCTCAAGTACACGAGGAACTCCTGGCGGCGAGCGCAGCGCATACAGCACTTGCGGGTCGAGACGCGGTTGCTGGTCGTCGACAGTCTCACAGGTTTGTTGCAATGGCGCGGACAGAACGCAAAGTGGCACGACCCGCAGATCACACGGCGACCGACGAATGTGCCGAAGCGAACAGCACACCGCGTACACTCCGAGCTCGAGCCGCCGACGCTCGACGCCAGACTGTCAGCTTCCGAGGTCATAGAGATGATCGACTGCGACTGGTATTGACGTGGCGACGACGGTCTGCCTTCCACGCTGCCGGGCACGGGGCTGCTTTCATTGATCTGATGAAGATGGTGGCCATTCGATGAAGACGATGACGCCACGCCGAGATCCGATGCCGCCATGGCTCGCACGGCGTCTTCAGGTACGATCCGTCTCCGCTCGGCCGACTCGTGGCCGTGGTGGTTGTGTGAGAGACTGAGTCCGTCGTGGTGGTTGCGTACGATCCGTCGCGACAGGCGGCGCTGCCTCTCACCAACAATACACCGCGAGAGGCTCTGGACCCACTGCTCCTTCTCGTCGCTGCTCTTGGCCGAGCACAGCAGCACGCGGTTGGCGGTCGTGCGGATCGAGAACGCGTGCGGATACACGTTCATGGACCCGTGTCCGTTCCAGGGCTCGACGCTCTTGATAAACACCTCGCCGCGCATCTCGCAGTCGCGCTTCGCCAGTTCCTCCGTCATGTACCAGCGCATGCGGTTCCCATGGACCACGCAGTACCGCCACGAGCCCATGTACAGACTCGAGCTGTACCGCTTGCGCAGAAAGCCTTCAAACAAAACCTTCTCCTCGTCTTCAAACAGCTCCTTATCGGCGGCCATCGCCATGGACGCCATGGCCACAGCGGCGGCGTTGATCTCGGCACTCGACGGCGCCACGATCTCGATGCCTTCGGCCGCCCAGAGCTGCTTGGCGGCCTGGGAATGCGCCTCGGGAGTCACATTCGCTGACGACGTGGACGCCGACTCGGAGCCGTCGCTTAACTCCATCAAAATCGAGTCTTCGGGGATCGGATTCTCACTGGCGACTGCGCGGATCTGCGGCGTGATCACGTCTTCTAACAGCGCCGTGTTGTCATTCGCGGCAGCCGCGTCAGGCGCGTAGTTGATCGCCATCATCATCACCTTCCTTCCTTCAATATGGACTTCGACGCACAAAGAGGAGCTCACGAATAAGACGACCGACCACGAAGAAGGTAGGTTAGTCCTTTAGACCTTCAGGTTTAGACCTTTAGACCCCTCCTTCTCGGTGATGATGTTGGAGATAGACGGAGAAGGACCAAGACGGAGACCGGGGACCCGCGACACGACGGGGGGACTATCTTGTCGTCGAGCGACGACACACAGAGAGACGATGACGATGACGGTGTCCACTGTGAGCGCGGTCACCGACACGATGCACGCACAGACACAACACACAGACGCACACACACACAGCGGCGCGATGGAGGAGGAGGGGAGCGAGGGAGGGAGAGAGGCGGTCGCGTGGGCTTGTTGCTTCAGGTCTGCGAAGCACCACGTGGTCGGCTTCTCTCGGCTAGGCGCTTTACAGTATGGGACATTGGCACCTGCTCTTGCAAAAATAGACGGGAGTGGGGATGGAGAAATTCCCTGTGGGAATGAATAGAAAGCATGTCGGATGGGAGGTGAGAGACCTGTGACATTTGATATGTGGGATGACTTGTGCAGATGTCAACAATCATGTGAGATTCTGGGTGCGACAGGATTTCGCAGACGAGTCTGCTGCACTCAGAATGGGAGGAAGCCTATGTACCTTCAAGGCGCCACCCAGAGTACAGAGTAGCAATGATAATAGAAGGGGTAGACACAGAGGACGACGTGGGCCTTCAATAAGAAATGGTGCCACAATACAGCGACACCATGCCACGGATTTTTAGACTGGCGTGTTCACGTGGATAGACCGCGATGACAGCCTCTGAAATCGAATCATGCCAATCGCTGTTCCGCAAAATGGTTCGGGTCGGAAAATGTTCTTTGTGAATTTCACAATGCGACGCTGAAAACTACGACATTGCATCCATTCCCTACCCCCTTTGCGCTTTTCGAAACAGTTCCGTTCCAAAGTCCCAGTTGTCGTTGAGTTGCAAAACATTTCCAAAAGGGGAAGGGGATGGGACCTCTCAGTCAAACCGAGCCACTCGTCAGTTCGCGAAACGTGTCAAGAGCACCTACGAGGGCTAGGTTAATTCAATATGGGTTCACGATCAACACATCTGAGTCAATGTACCCAGACTCAGAGATCCACATTGAGTCTGCCCCGTCCATATCACAGTAGCTCTTCACCGGTTATGACACCGGTACTTTCCGGTAGAAGGTCCACACATCCGTTGAATGCGAATGCCCATTTGACTGACGGTGAATGTGGATCCATTCCGTTCTTCGGCACTCGCGCATTCGCCTCCTCATTCCTCCTCCGCCTTCCCCCGCAGTCGCATGGCGTCCTCTCGCCGTCTCCTCGCCGTACAGAAGCACCTGCAGCAGTCCTCCTCTTCTTCCTCCATGGCGTCTCTCTACAAGTCGCCGATCACCTCGCACATCCTCGACACGGCGCGCGGCAAGCCAGCCGCCAACGTGCGCATTGAGCTCCACGCGCTGGACGCCGCGACGGGCGCGTGGCACTTAGTCAACCACGGCTTCACCAACGACGACGGCCGCGTCGCCACGGCGCTCGTGCCCGAGGGATTCGTGTTCGCGCCGGGCACGTACAAGATGGTCTTCGACACCAAGAGCTACTTTGACCAGTCAGGAGTGACCGAGTACTTTTACCCGGACGTGACCATCACGTTCCTCATCAAGCACACCGGACAGCACTACCACGTGCCGCTGCTCATCAACCCCTTCGGATACTCGACGTACCGCGGCAGTTAGATACAGAGTCGTAGGTATATTACAATGGCACTTTCATTGTGAGCATGATGTCGTCTTCGTCGTCGTCTGCTAGATTGCGCTGCATGTCGTCGGGCTGCCACGGCGCGTCATCCACTTCAGGATCCGCGTCGTCAAAGTCCAGCAGTGCGTCGTCACTGATCGCTGATAATGCAGACGCTTCGGTCGGTTGCTTCGGCTTCGTCTTCGGCGCCTTCGCCTTTGACGTCGACGGTGTGGCTGTGGTCTTCGACAGTTGCGGGCCGCTAGCCACCCGTGCAGCTTTCATCGTAGCAGCTACTACCGTCGGCTGTGGCTTGGCTTGTGATGGTTTTCGCGTAGTTGTGGCGGGTTTTGCTGGTTGCCTCTGAACGCCCTGGGGCTCAGGTGTCTTCAGTTCCTCTGGGTTCTTCGACTTCCTCGGCGCCTTTGAAGTTTTCGGTTGGATCCGCTTGACAGGCGACAGCTCTTGATTGTTGTTGCTGCTTGTTAGCTGAATCAACTCACCAGCGTTCGTATTGTTTGTAGCATTTGGCTTGGGTTCTTCAGTTGATGATGCCAACGTCGGGAGTCTCGCTGGCTTCTTGGGCATTGCCCCACTCGATCGCGACGGCGCGTTATTGTTCGTCTCAGCAGCAAGAGGTAGCGAGACTGGTTCTGGAAACGCTGACACGCGTTCTACGATGGGCTGCTTCGGTAGCAACGACTTGTAGAAGTCGAGTTCGTCTTTCGCCTTGTTCATCTCGCCCGCAACATTCTGCTTCGCGGACTTCACGATCGCGTTGAACTCGTCCAACTCAGCCTTGGCTTTTGCATCGAGGCAGCTCTCGGGGCCTGCTGCTTCCTCCACGGTCTCCGATATTTCACTTGGTTTCGCTGCATTCGATTGTGATGAACGTCGAGCTCGTAGTCGTCGAATCACTTCCCGTGCTTCATTGAGATTCGTCACGTCGGCAGTGACTCCCACGGGCGACGCAGCCAGCGGCTCCAAGACGCGAGGACTTGCTGTCCGCCGGCCGTCACTCGACGATGGACGGGAAAACGACGGATGAGGCGGCGTGGGCTGCCGTTCGTAGACTGGAAGTGGTGCGAGGCTCTGTGTTATATTCCTTTGCGGGTGGAAGCTGCCGCTCACGGTGAGTCTGTGGCTTAGTACTGACGCACTGGTGGTAACAGACGCATCTTTCTCGATCTGTTCAAACAACTTGAACGACGGCGCCTTCACACTCGGCAAGATCTGCGGCTGGAAGGTCTGAGGGTCGTCCACGGTCTCAGCATCTCGCATAGCATAGAGCCGCACACTCAGTCGTGCAAGCCGAGTCTGGATCACGACTTGGTCTTGGAAGTTCATCCAAGCGTAGTCACTGTCGTTCGATTCCGGTGGAATAAACTCGACGAAGAACCGGAACGGGGCCGTTTCCGTATCTTCTCGAAGAAGCGGCATGAGCGAGGAGCCTTCATCAGGCCAAAGCCGAAACCGCGAGGTCAGCGGAGCTGTGATCATCAGAGGCGTTGCCCCTTTCGTCGACTCATTCTCCTCATCGCTGTTCACTCGCTTGGTCAGTGAGAGGCTGAAACTGGTTACTCGCTTCTTTCCACGCGCCTCAGTAGCTCCCCACTGCGTGAATGCCAGTGATCCGGTGGATGCGTGCAGCTCAAACTCCGTGTCGTCAACGAGCACGAGCGTGGATACGCCTTGTTCATCCCTTCCGTTGGCTTTCGCGTCCATGCTCCTGGCCGGGACTCTCACTCGCAGCTTCGCTCCTTCGTGACGTTGAGCTCGTTTTCGCAGCGTGTGGCCGATACGGTATTTATACCCTCGTCGATCATTGAGATCATCCTTCAGAAATCGATCAATCAGCCCCTTGCCCTCGGTCCAGAATCCGCCATCGCAAAAACTATGCGAGGACGTCATGGACAGAACCTTGAATAGCTGCAAACACACTCGTTCTTACGCGTAGTCGACCACAATCACTGATGGGATCCGCTGGATTGAGCACAGCGCAAGCGTTAGCTCACCGGGCTCTTGCTCGTTGAGACTGGTCGCTCACCGTGATGTTGCCAGATCTCACGTACCATAACCGGCCAACTCACACGCTCGCTGTAAATAGATGCTCCCTATTGCACCTCGTGCCGTCTCATGTCCCCACTACAAGCACCGACCAGCTCCTGGGGGTTAATCACCGCAATCGCAGGCATATCTGCGAGCCCGCATCAGTCGAGAAACGCGAACATCGTGCGATTTGGATCCGCGATGCAACGCGCTGGAACGTGCGAGGAACAGCGTCGAATATCCATGCGAAGGCCGATGGCGTCGTGGCTATTCGGTCACTCGCGCACCGAGCAAAACCACAGCAGGCTATTCTTCCGTGTCATTCGCGTTTGTTCCCGTTCGGACGCAAGCGCAACGGACGATCCTCTCGCACACTCTCGAACTTGAGCTCTCTTTCTCACTCACCCACTCGATCGCGATGGACACTGGCATGCCGTATCCGTACGCTGAGCTGGCAGGCGGTGGAGTGAATGGCACGCTCCACGGCGTGAGCAACCGCACGCCAATCATGCGAGGCGTCCCCATCTCCGCCTGGAAACCCAACGACCGCGCGCAGCGTTGCGGAATCTGCGTCAAAAAGTTCGGGTTCCTGCGTCGTCGCCACCACTGCCGAGCCGTACGTTTGCCTCTGGATCTTGATTGCTTATCGGAGCCCTTGAATCACTTTCTGATGATGGCTGTGCTGTCAACAGTGTGGAGACGTGTGCTGCCGCCGATGCCTCGGCTTCTTCCTCGTGGACGTGCCGCTCGCCGGCGTCGACATTTCGTACGCGTGCATCAACTGCCTCCGTCGCCACAACGCCAAGCAGCCAACGCTGGGAGAAGACCTCGCAAACCTCGCGCAGACGTTCGACAACCAGTGCGAGACGCGTGTCGTGCGCACGACTCGCGTGAACACCACGGCCACGAACCACTCGACCCAGACCTTGTTATCGTCGACATCTTCGTCCTTTCCTTCGATGCCACCGATGCTCTCGCCAGGGTCCGCTCTCACACCTTGCACTTCGCCTCACGAGACTGAACACAAGGTCATCATTAGTCAGTACCACAACCACAAACTCCACTCGGTCTGCTCGCTGCTGAGCGACTACCTGGAGTGCAAGGGCAGCGCCATCGTGCTCATGGAAGACTCTCACGTCTGGGTGCTCGCTCATCGAGGACTGCGGTCCAGCGCCATGCAGTCGCCCAACTTCCTCTCGCTCTGTGGCCACGCCATGCGAAGCAAAGACGTCTTCACGGCGTCTCGCGATCGCCAGAAAGTGCCTCACAGCCAACAGGACGTCTTCCGGTTCTTCGGTGCCGCGCCGATCTTCCACAAGCACAAGCAGTTCACGCCCATCGGATGCATCGTCGCGCTGGACACCAAGCTGCGAGACGAGGCGAGCTGCAAGCGCGTGAAGAAGACACTTGAGAACTTGTCGCGGCTCGTGATGAACGTGCTCGCCGAAGAAGAAAACGTGCTTCGCATCTATGCATCAGGTGACTACAAGATCTTCGCCAGCAGCAACAATTCGTTAGACGGCCGACCCACCATGTCATCTAGTGCCAACTCCACACCCACGAACCTGATCTCACCGGTCAACCGCTTCGGAGTTGACTCGCCCGTCGGATCGCCCAGTGCTTCCACCTCGATGCCTTCAGCAGCGGCCGCCGAGGCTCATAGAATGCGGTCGCGAAGCTTCGTGATCGGCGAGGAGCCTGGATTCTTCGCACGCTACGCAGCCGAAAACCACGACTCGCACCACTCGCGACGCACCAAAGCAGTCAGCAATCCCGAACCGAAGGCCTTGCGCGCACCGCCACCGCCTCCACCCCTTGAACACGACCCTTCTCTTCACCTGAAAGCCGCATGACGAGACGGAAAACTCTTAAGTCGCACGCGATCGAAGCGTCGACGGCCAGTGGCATTCCCATATTTATTGAAAACATCGTTACCGCCTCCTGTGGAACAACAACATGCGTCACCGAATAAAATACTAGTACCTCTCATCCCCTGCTGCCTTGCCACTATCGCTGGAAACCCATGTCGCGCTTGTAGATCGCTTTCTCGCGTGCAGTCGGCCGGTCTGCGAGCCAGTTGCCGCTGCTTGTTCGTCGCTGGAAACGCTTCTTCTTACGCACGTCGGTCGGCTCGAAGATCGCCTCCAGGTCGCACGAGTCCACGAAATCAGGAAAGATCGAAGGTGTCGGGTCAACGGCGTTCGGCCCGAATTGCAGCTTCAGCGTACGCTCGAGATGTTCGCGCTGTGCCCACTTCGGGATGTTCTTGTCGTTCCGCTTTGTGTCCTTCTCATCGTCGCTGCCTTCGCTCTCAGACTCTTCGTGTTCAGACATCGCGTACGTCGTGAGCTCCTTGGAAGCCGCTGCCTTCCCGGCTGCTGGCTTCGTAGGCTGAACGGAAACGGATGATGACGAAGACGCTGTAGATGACGTTGAAGCAGCAACTCGGGACACCGGAGCAACGCCTGCCGTGGTTTTTGCTGCTGCAGGAGCTGGATCCTTCTCGGAGCCCGGTGCTTTCTTCTTCTCCATGCCCGAGCGCATCTCTTGCAGACGCTGCTGTCGCTTCTTCGCCAGCTCAAGATCGCGCTGCTTCTTCTCAGTTGCTTGATCCTGTTCCCGCTTCAATCGTGCATCGCGCTCGGCCTTCTCTTTCATCTGCGCGTACTTTTTCCGCTTGTCCTCGTCCGCCTTGCGCTGTTCCTCGTACTTCTTCGCCAACGCTTCCTTCCGCTTCGCCTTCTCCAAGTTTTTCTTCTGCTCAAGCAACCGCGATTTCTCTGCCAATTTCAGCGCACTGACACCTGGAGCACGCGAGTTTGAGCTTGTGTTGCTTCCCTGAGAACTCGACAGATTCACAGAGTCCTTCTCCAACAGAGACGTGAACGAGTGGAGTCCACTCACGAGGTTTGCCGGCTTGCGAACAGCTCCACCCGCCATCGCTGACGTCGTCGCTGTCTTCGACCGGCTTTCGTTCGTGGAGATGTTGGAGCTGGACGAGATAGTAGACGACGCAGAGTCTCTTCGGCTCATCGTTGCTGTGCTTCTGGCCGCAGTCGGGATGGTACGGGACGTCGGCTTGGTAGTTTCGGACGTGATACTCGTCCGTTTGGTCGTGGCTGGAGCTGCAACTGGTTTGTCTCGAGTCTCGCTGGATCGTCGGCGCTTTGTGGCTTCCACAACTGGTGCATCACGCGATGTGCTTGATCGCTTTCGAGGAACCTCGGTCGGCTTGTCCTTGGTGAGACTCGAATGCTTCGCCACAGGGGCGTCTGCAACGGCATCCTTCGCGCGAGTAACACTCGCTCGCTTCTTGGAAGGATACAGCGTGGATGTAGACGTGTCGATGGCGATGCTCGAACGCTTGCGGGTCTGCAGAAGACGTTTCGTCGGCTCAGGTTCCTTCTTAGCTGGCGCGTCAGAGACTGTAGATGGCGCTGATCGCTTCGCGTTCTCAACTGGAGTAGGCTTCACCACTGGCGCAGTCGACTTCGCCACTTGCACAGGTTTGCTCTCGTTGACAGGCGCCTTCTTCTCCGCCTTTTCACCGCTGAGTGCAGTACTCTCCGTGCTAGAAGCTGACGATGCCGACGTCGAACTGATGGGTTCGGTTGGAGTGACCGGGGTCGACGAGTTCGCTGAGCTTGATCGCTGCGTTGTTGATGACGATGGAGCAGAGATCTCACTTTGGGCCTGATCGCGCTTGGCCAAGAGCAGGTTGGTGCTCTTCGCTTCCTCGAAACGCTTTCGTGCAGACTGCTTCGCAGCCATTCGCAATCGCTGGGCTTCACGCTGGATATTCTCTTGCTGCTCCTGGCGCTTGCGCTCAGCTTCATCGACAACAGGCGGCTTGACTGTGTTCACTCGAGGCTCGCTGTGCGCAACTCGCTCGCTCGCAGGAGGAGCTCCGGACGTCGCATCAGGAGTTTTCATCTTCGCGGCAATCGCCTGGAGCTCCAATTGAGAGGAGGACGCAGCTCTCGTCGACGTGACGTCGGTCGCGAAGCTCACGTGTGGGTGCGGCGACTGGTCTGGCTGAGAGTCTTCCACGTAGTTGGTGCTTCCTGTGTCCCGCCGAGACGCTGTGTACGACGAAACCGAACTTGATCGATCTGACGACGCCCCCGGAGTCATCGACTTCAAACGCGCAAGGATCTCACGAGCAGGCGTCACAGTCGGGGCGCTACCAGGAGCAGTTGCAGCTTGAGCAGTTTTGGCAGCCTGCTCCGCTGCAGCAGCGGCAGCCGCCGCAGCAGCCTTCAGAGCTCGATCCGTGGCGGCCATGGTTTTCGCGAGGACGCTAGAAGACAAAGCTGCCGCGGCACGTTGAGGTTTGGATCGTGCCGATGACTCGTCCGTATCGGCCTTGTCGCTCGACACTGCGTCATTCTTCACGGTAGTAGCTGTCTCTGGCTTGTCAGACGCCACCTTTTCAACGGCGGCAGCTTGTTTCTTGGCTTGAGCGGCAGTATCGGACACTGCATTCGGTTCACTTTTCGCACTGGGCAGCTTCATCATCGGCTCAACCGCGGTTTTGTCGAACTTCGCAGTGGCGGCAGACTTTGCAACATCCGCGTCGTCGGTCTTCTTCTGGGTCGGTGCCTTCGCGGCATTCTCCTTCACCACCGCTGCCGCCGCCGTAGCCGCCTTCGTCTTGGCTGGTGACTTCTGCGCTGACACGACTGAAGCTGCAAATGCCTTTGCTTCCGGGCTCATGAGGTCTTCGCCACCAAGATCACTCTCGCGCACGATCTCGTCAGCTGAAGGAGCCGACACCATGTCCGACAGCGATTTCTTCGGACTCGACTTGGCCGACGCCGCCTTTCCAGAGTCGGCCTGAGTATCCTGCGTTGCGCTCTGCGTGTCCAAGGTGTCGTGACCCGCGTCCACATCTTCCATCGACATCCGCGCCGCCTCTCTCGCAGACAGTTCCTCTTTCAGCGTCTGCTTTGCCTTGGGCTTGGGGCTGTCGTCCTCGTCGATCACGATAACCTCGGTGTCCTCAGTCGCATCCACCATCGGCTCCTCGACATCCTCTGTGATCTCGACCTCCTCCTCGTACTCCTCCTCGACTTCCTCCATGACCTCCTCCACGATCTCCACCTCCTCTTCGACCTCCTCCTCCTCCACCTCGGCGTCCTCCGCATCCAGCGCCTCCTGCAGTCTGGCCACCAGCACAGCCTTGACGCCTGTCTGCTTGAGTCCTCGCTTCTTGAGCTCGTTCTTGAGATCCACGACCTTCAACGCACCGACTTCGATCTTCGGCAGCTCCGCCTTGGGCTTCTTCACCAGCGTCTTCACCTTGGTCACGATTTTCTTTGGCTTGAGAACCTTACGCGTCTTAGTCACTACTGTCGTCGTCTTGGTCTTCTTTGTCGTGGCTTCGTCTTCTCGCGTCGACGACTCCTCCGTCTCCATTTCCACCACAGTCTCCACATGCGCGTCCTTCTTAGTTTCCTTCTTGGAATCGCGTGATGGCTCGTCGTCATCGTCCGTATCAAACTCCAATCGCGTCGTTGCCTTGGTCTTCACGACCTCTGTCCTTGTATTCGCTGTCGTATGAGTAGCAGTCGTCTCTGTGTCTGCTCTTGTCGTCAACGGCGGCGCGAGCGGCTTGGAAAACGACAGGCGCGGCGGCCGCGTGAGCTCCACGCGCACGTCGACCTCGATCTGCTTACAGAGCTGCTGCAGCGACACCTGCAGCCACCCCAGGTTCGCGTGGTGCCGGTCTTCGACGCTCGTGAGATGGTCGCGCGACAGCTCCTGCAGGTGCTTCTGCACGCGGCGCACGGCGTCCCCCATGGCTCAAACGTCGTGGGTACGTAGCTGGGAGTGTGTAGAATGCGTTTGCGTGTAGTTGGTCGTGCGTAGAGGGCGCTAGCGTCGCGTAATACTCACAGGCAACGGCGTCGGCGGTCTCCCCTTTCTTCCTCCCTTCCCCTTTCAAATGCTTCCCGTCTGGTACAAACACAGGGAAAATGATGGTTAACTTGGGGTTAACCACTTCGCTTGGCGCGCTATTCAAATGTTTCAATTCGGCCACAAACCTAGTTTGAGGGACAACAATCCTAGTTGAACCTAGAAAAAGAGATATCTCAGGATTTCTCGGAGGCGCGAAATCAGAACGACGAGAAGTGTGGACCACGTCACTGAATGAGACCTTCACTCTCGGTCATCAACCGTGAGAAAGGACGAACGGACGGATTTGAATTGTCCAGTTCGAGATGACGGAGAGAGTTGTCGGAAAGAACAAGCATTGAGTTTCTATGGAAGCTATGACAAGAGCTGGGCTACAACACATCAACACTCATGCGCCCACGCGAGACTGGGCTGTGGAGCTGACGTTCCAGTGGTGGTCCGAGATGATCCACGCGTCGTCGGCAACATGGCGATCTCGTGATCTTACGAACTCGAAATGCGCGTGGCTGGCGTTGTACACATGGAAGCGGCCATAGCCGTACTCCTGCAGGCGACTCGCACTCCACTCGGCCGCGTTGTCCTTCTTTTTGTAGTAGTCGATGTCGTCCAGCTCAGCGCCGCCCGAGCCGATCATGATGTGGATGGGTGCGTTAGCTTGGTGGCTGGTGGCGTCTTGATGGCATTGGTTCTTGTACACGGGGCACGTGCGCTCGTAAGCGTGGTAGTGTCCAGAGAACACGACGTCTACCTGGTGTTTCATGAACAAATGCTCGAAACAGCCCCGTAGCAGCAGCGAGACGTCGTAGTCGGAGGCGTACTTTTCCGAACAGTACAGCGGTCGGTGGATGTGGACGAGCAACCACGGCGTCTCTGTACGGTTCACGTTGTGCGCCAACTCATGGACGAGCCACTTGTGCATGGGCGAGTGTGTGCTGCAGTTGTGCTCGCTGCTGAGAGCGATGTGGTGCGTGAGCCCGAGTCGGAAACTGTACCAGAACATCTTGTTGCCATTGTCCGGCATGGAGAATCGCTTGACGGCAGGCACCCCGCACTCGCCTTTCGAATCGTTCTTGTAGTTTCCTTGCTCCGGATGCCAACCGTTCTCATCGGCAACATCGCTTCCAGACAGGTCGTGACCGTGACCGCTGCTGAGATAGTCGTACTCGTGATTCCCGATAGCCACCATATACGGAATTTTGGAGGCCACAGGCTCAACGAGCGCACCGAACTGGTCCCACACGTACGTTCTCCCCTTTGCATAGGATAGATCACCCACGTGGACGACCGCCACGTAGTTTCCATCGTCGTCGTCGGCCAAGTCCTGGATGATGCGCTTCATCACGGTTTGGTTCGACGTCGCCGACTGCCTTGACTCGTACTGGAGACCAGTGAAGTGTCGTTCGACTGGCTCACCGCTTGGAATGGCCTCAAGGACACCTTGGCCGAGGTCGCCGAACATGAAAAAGCTCTGGCTGTCTTGCGATTCCGTCGGACCGGCGCCAGGAGCCGCAGGAAATGTGAAGGAGTATTCGTGGCTGACGACGCCGTTCTTGCTGCCGACGTTGTAGAAGTACGTCTTCCCCGGCTGAAGCCCCTTCATCACGCCTTCGTGGATGTAGCCTGGGTGGCGGAACCATCTCGCAGCCTCGATTGTTGCTGGTTCACTGCACATATCCTTGTCAGAATACGTCATCGTAGACGCTTCGGTGTGATTCGTGAGGTTCTTGGAGTGCAAACCGTAGTGCACGTGCTGGTGGGCACCTTTACCGCTTGTCCACGTGACTCGCATCTCTCCAGGTGTCGACGTCAGAGCAAGATGCACTTGCACTGGCTCGGAATGCCCGCTCTCCATCTCAATATGCGCCGACTCGCTCAACGTGTGGTACTGTAGCTTGTCGATATAACGCAAGTACCGGAACTGGTAGGAGCAGCGCATGTTCACCAGTGGGCCGACCACAAAGGAGCCCTTGAACGATCTTTCCAGCGTGGCGTTGATCTCAATGTAGTCGATCAAGTCACCCGACTCGACCTTTTTGTCCGGCGATTCCTCCTCATCAACACAGTACACGCCGATGAAATCGCCGTCTCTCGCGTCTTCATCGCCCAAATTGTACTGGACTGTGACGAACTCCATTTGCTTGACGATGGTCGTGTTCACGTGGAATACAAGTCGATGGTCCATGTCCTTGGCGTCCGCAAACGAGCAGCTCTGGTTGAACAGTAGACAAGGGTGGATGCTCTCGTGGTACACAAACACGCCGCCTCGATGCCAGCGGTAGAACCACTTGTAGTACTCGTCCGAATGCATCTTGCCGTGGAATTGCGACGTGCTAGCAAGCGCGCGTGGCTCGGTATCATCGGATTGGTAGCGAGCCAAGAGCTCCCGACTGGATCCACTCGCGTGGCTCGTAGAGCAGCTCAAAATGAGCGCCAACAACGCGAACACCGCGGCGCTGCACCGCATCATCTGTGCGCTAGTCATGTTGAGCTGGTCGCGTCCTCCTCGTGTGCGTAGAGACGTCCGTGGAGCTGTTAATCGCCGGGATATTGCGTCGAGTTTCTCCACCGCATCAACTGATGACACGCCAATGAGCTCTGACTCGTCCTCAAGTGTATACTCTGGCCGATTCGCTTCATTATCCGGATTAATATACATACCAAGTGTGTATACCTCTGCCCAATGTACTGAATTGTGATAGAGGTTCGGCTGGTGCTGCCGAACCCACCAGCTCACCATTGGAAAGCCACCACCAAGCACGAAATTGACCATGGCGACCACGAGCAGCGAGACGCCGCGCCTGGAGAACGTGATCTATGAAGGCGACACCGTGATCTGCGAGACCAGCGACGGCCGCCTCTTCTTCCAGGACATCAAAGTCAACAAGTGCGTACTTTCTCGGCTTTCAGAGCTGTCCTGAGACCGTCACAATGCTCATTTTGGACTCATTTACTCCTGTTTAGCTGCAATATCCGCGTCGGCAAGAAGCTCACGCCTGTCAAGCCAGTCATCGGATCCCGTTATGGGTAAGTATTGTGTGTGGAACCGGTCAAAATCACGATCATAGAGTCGCTAATCTTCCTAAACTGTAGCTCGATCTTCGAGGAACAGAACAAGAAGCTCGTGCCCGTGGACGGCGGCTTGTTCCCAGACCCAGTTGCGCCAGGTAACGACCACAATGGCATGCTTGCAATGGCGCTAGTGGATTGAAAATGCTCATTTTCATGCTGGTTTTTATGGTAGAAATCGGCGAATTCGAGGTGCCAGAAGAGAACAACCGCAACTACATCGACACGAACTCGGCCCAGAAGCTGAACGGCCGTGATATTGCCAGTCTGCGTGAGAGCGGCGTGTCTGGCCAGGATATCATCGCCAAGCTCGTGGAAAACAGCGACACGTGGGACTCGAAGACGGAGTTTTCCAAGCAAAAGTACCTCAAGAAGAAGCAGCAAAAGTACATGCCGCGCGTGCGCTTTGTCAAGTGCACGGCTGAGTCGCTGTGCCGCACGTACCGCATGAAGAACCCGAGCAAGATCTGCAACATCCGCGAGGACTCGCTCGGCCAGTTGCTCGTGTACGCCAACATTTACGCGACGGCTCAAGTGCTGGTCGTGGACACGTGCATGGGTCTCATCACAGGCGCCATCGCCGAACGCCAGAACGGACTCGGCCGTATCATCGCCGGCTTTGAAGGCCAGCAGGCGCCTGCCGATATCCTGCGCCGCTTCAACTTTGATAAGAAGACGCACGAGTCCATCCACACGTTCCCGCTCAACACGATCAAGTACCTCGAAGTGGTGAGTGCCTCACGAACTGATAGAGTTATTTCCTGGGGATTTTCATTCACTGACTGGTTTTGTGTGAGATGCGTAGAGTGAGAGCGAGATCTCGCCGATGGAGCCGATCCTGCGTGATCGTCTTTCCGAGGAAGAGAAGAAGCGTCTCGAGGACGAACGCATCGCCAACTACACGCCGGCTGAGCAGAAGAAGTACTTTGAGCGCAAGGCCAAGCGTGCCGAGGGCAAGATCCAGCGCCAGCCAACAGAGGTCGTGCGCGAATGGATCCGCGAGCAGAGCGACAGCCTCGTGATCGCCACGCACTACGACCCACAGAACGTGTTGCTGGCGCTGCTGCCGTACCTCAAGTGTTCGCGTCCGTTTGTCGTGTACTGCGAGTACCTCGAGCCGTTGTCGAGCCTGTTCTACACACTCACCAAGATGGATTCCATCGTGGACTTGCAGCTCAATGAGACCTGGACGCGTGAGTACCAGATCCTGCCAGGTCGAACCCACCCAGAGATGAAAATGAACAACTTCAGTGGGTACCTGCTCACGGGCACGAAGGCAGCCCACCTGAGTGCTCCAGCACTGCGGGAGCTGATCGCGTCCCGTGCTCACGCGGAAGCCGAGCCAGCCCAGACCACCCAGGAGACGACTGACAAGGACCAGGAGGACGGTGGTGAGCCACAGGCGAAGCGTGCCAAGACGGCGTAACCCGACCAGTCCGATTGGATCGATACACGTACGCGGCAAATAAAAACGATTTTAGAAAGTGAATACACGCCGATGAGCCATCTCCAGATCATGTTGAGGAGAGTTTGCGCGTCGCAGAGACGCTGGGAAGTGGCTGCGAAGTCGACGACGGAATCCGCTTGCTGCCCACGCTGGTCGTAGCTCGTCGTGCATCCAACTCTGAATGGCGTTGCTGATCGCGTCGAGACGGCGAGGAACCACCAGCGACTGCTGTAGATGCTCGCTCCATCGCTGTCGGTTGCAGACTTGGCACGGACACACACCGAGCGATCTCCATCTTGCGCTGCTGGAGGAACAGATCTTCTTGGGACGGAGTCGGTGCCTTGACGACTATACTGCAGTGGTCCGATGATGGACTCCACACGCGTGTGGACAGCTTCCACTCGTCAAACGAGAGAAGCCGAGGCTGAGAATCGTCCGAATCGTCAGAATACTGTGAGGATTTTGCCTTTGTCGGGGACGACGTATTGCCATTGAGGACTGTTTGAAGGCGCTTGACTGGCGAGCGCACAGGAGACAGACTGTCCCCCTCCACGCCTGCTGGTACTGGCAATTGTGAAACCCCATCGGCTTTCGATTTGGTCACTTTTCGTTGACTGCCGTCGACGTCCATGCCCAGCAGCGTCTTGACTTGGCTCTGTAGCTCGTCGATCTCGGTTTTGAGCTCGTCGATGATCCGCACAGCGTCCCTCTCTCGCTCCTCACACACGCTTGTGGCCTTCCACGCGTGCTCGCATTCCTCGCGGTAGTACAACAGGTTCTTCATCTCTTCGTCCTGGAGCTGCTTGGCCGTTTTGATCTTGATCGCACTCATCACGAGCTCGTTTTTCATCTCCAGACACTAGAAAAAATTCTCATCAGACTAGGAAATCAAGTAATTTGACAGAGATCACCTACCTTGTCCATGATCTTGCGCTGCGTCCTCAGATTGTCTCGGAACCGCGTGCTGAGCTGCGAATACTCGTATCGAAACCGGTCAAAAAGCCTCGTGAGCTGCCGCTTGCGCACGTGGTCGGAGACGCCGTCGGTCTCCAGCACGTCCATCAATTCCTTCTCTGCTTCTTGGAATCGCGCGTCACGCTCGGCCTCCAGGCGCTGCGTTTCCTCCAGTTCACTCGCGGCTTTGGCCAGCAGCGTCGCGTTCTCCTCGCGTTCGTTCTCGCTCTCCATCACATGGCTCAGCACTGGCGCCGACACAGCGGACGACGTACGCCTTGAGTGAGACGACGACGAGGAGGTGGATCTTCGCGGCATGATGCTCATGGACGAACTACTCGTCAATGAGTCAGTAGAAGCTTGTTCCTCCATTCTCAACCCATTTTGAATGAGGAGCTAAATTTGCAACATGGCTACATTACCCAAAATACACTAATTTGGGTAAATTCCGACGGGTCAAGCCCGTTTTTCGTTTGTTTTCGGCGACCCAGACCCGCGGGTCAGCCAATGGAAATGAGCTCTTCGACACCATCAGATCAATTGCGAGAGGACAGACGACCACCATGGGCAAGAAGACCAAGGGCAGCGCCAAGGCCAAGGGCGGCGAGAAGGAGCTCACCAAGGCGCAGCGCATTGAGGCCAAGAAGGCCAAGCAGGCGGCCAAGGGCGCCAAGAAAGACCGCAAGGCCAACGACGAAGAGGACATCGAACTCATCCTCGCCGAGATTTTGAAGAAAGATGCCCAACGCAAGGAAGTGCTCGTGGAGGCGTGCGGCCAGCCGAGTCCACGCGCCAACTTCAGCATGTCCATGCTTCCGACTGGCGAGATGATGATGTTTGGCGGCGAGTACTTTGACGGCGACACGAACGTGTGCTTCAATGAGCTGTACCGCTGGAACGTGGACGGCGGGCCGACCGACTGGAAGATGATCTCGTCTCCGAACTCGCCGCCGCCTCGCTGCAGCCACCAGGCCGTCGTGTACAGAGACCACTTGTACATTTTCGGCGGCGAGTTCGCGACTGCCGACCAGTTCCACCACTACCGCGACTTTTGGCGACTGGATCTCAAGACGAACTCGTGGGAGGCGCTCGAGGACAAGGGCGGTCCGTCGCCTCGCAGTGGCCACCGCATGGTCGTGTGGCGTAACTACTTGGTCGTGTTCGGTGGCTTCTACGAGGCTGCGCGTGAGACCAAGTGGTACAACGACTTGTTCCTGTTCAACTTCCAGGATATGAAGTGGCGCAAGGCTACGTACCCACTGCACAAGGCCGTGCCGTCGGCGCGCAGTGGCTGCCAGCTCGCCGTGCACCCGTCGAAAGACCAGGTCTTTGTGTACGGCGGCTACGCCAAGGTCAAAAACGTCGGTGAGAAGTCGGAGGGCAAGGTGTTTTCGGATCTGTGGGCGTTGAATATGGCGCCAGTGCTCAAGCGTCAGGAGCCGACGTGGGAAAAGATGTCTCGCAAGGGCCAGGCGCCTAGTCCACGCGGTGGCGCCGCTGTGACGGTCCACAAGCAGCGGTTCATTCTGTTCGGAGGCGTGTACGATGAAGAGCAGCGTCGCCACGCCATGCGAAGCACGTTTTACAACGACTTGTATGTGTACGACATGGACCGCCGTCGGTGGTTTGAGTTCAAATTGCGAGGAAAGAAGACAAACGACGGCAAGCGCCGCCGCAAGAAGAAGGACCGCAATGGCCAGGACGATGGAGATGACGACGGAGAGGATGGCAACAACAGCGAGGACGGCAGCGAGGACGGCGAGGACCAGGACGACTTTGAGAAGATGCTGGAGAACCAGTTCGGGTACATCGACCAGGACGGCAACTTCGTGTACATCAAGGACGACGAAGAAGAAGAAGAGGAGAAGAAGGAAGAGGAAGAAAACTATGACGAGCTGCCCAAGCCACGCGTCCACGTGTTTGACGACGAAGAAGAAGAGGAGAAGAAGGAGGAAGATGAGGATGAACTCATCTTGCCTGTGCGTGCTCCTCCTGCGCCGACTGCGTTCGTCCCAGCGGCGGCAGTCGTCGAGCAGAAGCCAGAGGAGCCGTCGGCTCCTGCGCCTTGTCCGCGAATCAACCCGTCGATCATCATCCGCGGCAGCACGATGTACGTGTACGGCGGCATGGTGGAAGACGGCGACCGTGAGATCACGCTGGACGACTGCTGGTCGCTGGATCTCAAGCGACTGGAAGAGTGGAAGGAGCTGCTGCCGGGCACGATGGCCGACCAGGTCTGGAAGGGCGAGGTCAGTGAGACCGAGGAATCCTCGGACGGCGACGACGACGACGACAGCGATGATGATGATGGCGACGAGGACGACGATGAGGAAGACGAAGTCGTCGTTCGAAAAGACAAGAAGAGCAAGAGCGAGCGTGAGGCTGCCGCCGCCGTGGAGCGAGCAGTGGAGATGCTCAAGGAGAAGGCTGGCGAGGAAGACAGTGAGCACGAGGACGACGGTGTCAAGGAGAAAAAGAAAAAGAAGAAGACCAAGAAGACGAGCGACCGTCGTGCCCTGCGAGCTGAGATCGAGAAGCTCCAGGACCAGCTAGGACTTGATGATATCATCCGCACGCCGCAAATGGGCGAGAACCTGCGCGATTTCTTCGCGCGTACACAGGAAACCTGGGCGCGAGAGGTGGCCAAGCTGCCGAGCACGGCCGAGCGACAGCTGAGCATCAAGGAGATCAAGCGCGAAGGCTTTTCGCTGGCTGAAGAGCGATACAACGAACTGCTGCCGAGTACGTTGACAGTTTGTGCTTGTAGTTGGGAGGGGATCAGAAGGCTGACTGTGTTCTTGTTGTTGTGGATGTGTAGTTCTGGAGCGATTGAACGTGCTGGAGGCCGAGCAGAAGGAGATGGAGGAAGAGTATCTGCTCAAGAAGAAGGGCGGCAAGGAAAAGAGCCGACGCTAATCTGTAGTAAAACCACCCAAAAACCACCCAAAAACGACGTCCACTTGCCAAAAAAATCGGTGCTCTTGGCGTCGTTTGCTCATAGCTCTTGACGACACAGGAACGCCACAAAAGCCCTTCGCTAAAGTGAGTATTTTACCGAGAGAAGAGGCGGTCGAGGAAGCCCTTGGCCTTCTCTGGCTCGAGGAACTTGATCTCGCGCTCCTCGCCCAGGAACCGCGCGACGGCGTCTTCAAACGCCACGGCCGCACGCTCACCATTGGCCGTGATCACGGGCTGGCCCATGTTGGACGACGTCAGCACGTGGGTGCTCTCCGGGATCACGCCCACGACCGGCAGACCCAGCATCTCCTCAATATCCTGTTCCAAAAATGACCATAAAAATCAGTTTTTCACGCCCAAAACAGCTCAAAATAAGATCTAAATCCCATCAAGAAAGGCCACATGCAACGCACCTCGACCGAGAGACAGTCGTCGCTCTGCACGCGGTTGGCGTCGTAGCGGTTGATGAGCAGGCGCTGGTGCACTGGCTCGCGTCCTTCCTGCGCGCGCAGCGACTTGCTGGCGATGAAGCCGATCATCTTGTCCGAGTCGCGGCACGACGAGATCTCAGGGTTGGTCACGAGGATCGCGTCGTCGGCAAAGTACATGGCGTGACGCGCGCCCGACTCAATGCCCGCAGGCGAGTCGCACAGAATGAAATCAAACTGCTTCTTGAGCTCATCGAGCACCTCTTCCACGCCGTCCTCCGTGAGCGCCTCCTTGTCGCGGGTCTGGCTCGCGGCCAGCAGCGACAGGTTCTCGAGACGCTTGTCCTTGATCAGAGCCTGGTTCAGACGGCAGTTCTTCTCGATCACGTGGATGAAATCGAAGATCACACGGCGCTCGCAGCCCAAGTGCAAGTCCAGGTTACGCAGCCCAATGTCGAAGTCGATCAGACACGTGCGGTAGCCCTGCATGGCGAGTCCGTAGCCGATACTGGCCGTGCACGTGGTCTTGCCGACGCCGCCCTTTCCCGAGGTGATCACGACCACGCGGCCCAGTGGAGCATCGCCATTCGCAGGCGAAGACGATGGAGCAGACGTCGCGAACGTAGCTGCACGCGCAGCAGCGTGGCGGCCGCGCAGCGAGCGCACAGGGCGCGTGACAAGCAGTCGCATATTCGTCAACCTTGGGACTCACTTGGGTTCGTGTGGTCAAAGCTGACGGGGATCATGGCAGCGAGGTAAAACGGCGAAAGTGAGGAGATACTTTGGTACATGGTACCGTGTATATGGTACTTTTGACGGTACACTTGAATTATCACATAGTGAAGGTATGGGTGAGGAAAATGTGGATACCGCAGGGGAGCCGAGCAGACGAAGAGAAAGGCAGCGACAATTGCCTTTCTGATATGGAAAACCGGAGTTTCATCCAGGAAGTTCAGCCTGGGGGAGATGACGTCACGCAGCAACGTTGAGCGTGATCGTCTCCATTTCCAGCTGCAACGAGGCACGCGAAGTAAAGCCGCTGCGCTTCAGCATCAGCAACTCCGTTCAGCTTCTTGGCATCCGTCGTGACATGAAGAGAAGTCGACCCGAAGCTTCTCGCGTCGCTGGCTTCGTCGAGTCGCACCGAGAGCTTTCTTTGGCATTGCCGGACGTCTAATGGCTGAGGTAGTGAACACTAGCCTAGGAATCGAGTAAGATGTGGTGGTGGTGGCTACGTATATTAACGTTGATTTGATCACGAAAATGGGAGACACGACAAACGGAAATGGCAAAAAACAACACACAAAATTTCTGGGCGAACGCGAAAACAAACTGACGACGTGTCATGTGGTGCGGAAAGCAAAGCCACCAGCCTCCAACCTACTGTACTCTGCCTCTCCCGCTGTCCGTCACGAGGAAGCACTTCTTCATCCACGCTCGCTCCTCCTCTTCCAGCAACGACGCGTTACATCACGATCTGCGACGCGGAAGCGGACCACTGCGGCTGCTTATATAGTTCGTTGAGCGCGTCGAGGTCACCCTGGCTGAGGAAGCGGCGCTGTCCGATGGCCTTGGTCTTGGTCTCGTCACAAAGGTTCTTGTTCGGCTCGACACACTTGGACGTGTCGTCGTTCAGGTTACAGAACTTGCTGCCCACGGGCACACATCCAGTCGTGAGCGTGGCCGTGCAGAACTTGGGGTAGCAGAAGCCGTACGAGTCTGGGTAGTGCATGACCGAGTCCGCGTCGTAGGCACCGCCGACGCTCACGTCACGGATCTTCATCTCACCCCAGATCGAGGTCGGGATGTCGTCCCAGAACACGGCGACCTGGCGCTGTGGGTGCTGGTGCTCGTGGTACAATCCCAGCGAGTGGCCGATCTCGTGCATGGCCGACCCGTAGTCGTTCTTGAGCGAGCCGTCGCCTTCAAAGCAACGGTCCGCCAGGAACATGATCTGGCCGCCGGCGCCGTTCACACCGATACTGCTGTTACAGTCACGGCCGGTCGTCGGGTGCTTGAAGTCCACGTAGTCAGCACAACCGTTGCAGTACGACGTGAGCTTGTTGGTCTTGCAGGTCGACTGCGGCAGGAAGCGGATGTTCGTCTCCTTCTCGTACACCTTCATGGCGTCCGCGATGAGCCCCTTCTGGGTCGCGTCGAATGGGTACTGCGCGTTCATCGAGTAGCACACGACGCCGTTAGCCCACTTGCGGTTCGAGTCCACGACCGCGAGCGAGAGTCGACGGCGGCGGCTCTCCTCTTTAGCGTACTCGTCGATCTTCTGCTGCAGGTTCTTGTGTGGGCACGACACCTGCGACGCGTGGTCGTGGTGGCGGTCCTGCAGGTAACACGCCGCGATGCCGTGCTTACACGCGACGTACGCCTTGTCGGCGTAATAGTGGAGCGTGCGGTGGCGCAGCTTGATGCCGTTGATCTCGCAGTCTTTGGTCGAATCGTCCACCACCGTCTTGGTCGCCGTCTCGGCTTCAGTCGTCGAGACTCGGATGCTAATCTTCGTTGCGGCCTCGGTCGTCGAAGACACCAGCGCCGCCGACGCCGTGAGCGCCAGCAACACCAATCCACGCCAGCTCACCATTGGAATAGAGAGCCTGTACTGGAGAAAGAGTCTCAGTGGGGAAGGCTGTGAGTTTTCAACCTCCAGCGCCTCGTTCACTGACACGAACTGCGCGCTTCAATGCAGGATTCTGACTGCAGATCCCCCTCCCTCTGCTTGGCCTTCTCGCTTCTCACACGCCTACGAGTGTACTGTGGTGCAAGTAGGCGCGGGCACGACACCTGACCTGACCTGCTGGGTTGGTGGGCTCTGGATTTCAGCACCGGCCAGTGTCTGCCGTCTGTCGCAACAGCGACGCCACACAGGAAGAGAAGAGCCGACGCGAAGGACGGTGATCGTAAAGGTCGTGTGACTCCGTTCCTACTGGCTGCTGCTGCTGGGCGGGAGCTTGACCACCAGACTGTTCAGTAAACGACGCTCATTCGGATCATGGAGCTGCTGGTCTTTAACGAGACACGACGCAGCACATGGTGATCCATTCGGTAAAGGATTGGCTGACTGGTTGAACCGGCTGTGACCGTGGCACTGGACCATACTCAGATCAGAGTTCTGGCTCGAATAAGAGGCTTGCCATACAAAAACCAAGATAAAACGATCGTCTCCACTGACTAATCGAAAATCTAACCGGTGCATTTCTGATACCATCCTCAGACTCAGAAAATAACCAGTGCCAACCAGCTGGTTCCACGGCACGCTGATGGGGAAATCCAGGAGCTACGTGAGTGAAAATGGCATGACGATGGACATGCGGATTCTAATCACGACGGCGTCCCAAAGAGAGCGAGGCGGAAGAGAAGAGAAGAAGCGCTGATCGCCAACTGTCCTGCCAGCTTCTGGCCTGTTCCGTTCAACCTGAGATCCTCCATCATCACCATCGCCGTCTTCCTCCTACGCGTTCCAGTTTCGCATTTCCGCACCTCGATTCCTTTCCGAGACGGATTGATAAAGTAGAACGATGAAGTCTACGCTGACACTGATGGCGCTGATGTGCGTGGCCATGGCGACGTCGCTGACGGCCGCGGAGCCAACGTTCTCGTACCCCAAGTGCCCGACGTCGGGTGACACGTCCAAGTGCTGCACGCTCAGCGCAACAGCCAAGATGGCCCACCACGGCTACTTCCTCGCCAAGCTCAACGACAAGGAGACCGTCGTGACCTGCAAGGACACAAAGATCGAGTGCCACTTGGGAAACCCAAGCCTGCGCGCGACCTCGGAAAACTACGGTGCCGTCACGTGTCCTGGTGAGTTTCATCCAGTACTCTATAGCCTCATGTCATCGCCTTCTAACGTATTTTCCTTGGTAGACTTTGCGACGTTGTTTGAGTCGCGATCCAGCATTGAGATCCTTGAGGGCGTGCTGGACACGCCGTCGACGGCGTCGGACAGCGACAGCGACGCCACGCTCGGCCAGGTCAAGGCCGCGACCTCGTAAGCTTGCGACGGCCTATGAGACCCACTCGATGAGAGGAGGATACATACGTGTGAGGACCAGACACGAGCTCGGAAGCGTATGAATGACAGAGCAAGAGAGAAGGAGATGAAGTATTTTTTCAACACGGACATGTGCGTTTTGTGCGTTTTTCCAACTGCTCCTCGTCATCCTCCCGTTCCACACTATGAGGCGTTTTGCATGGCGTGATGCCAGCATCGACTCCTTCTTCTACCGATCCCCATCCACCTCCATGAGCGACCGCGAAAGGACGCGACTCCCCACTCCAACACAGGCGACTTGCACACGTCGCAGGCCTCGTCCATCACCGCATTCATCGCCCTCTATTTCTGTCGGCGTCGACGTTGAACAACACGTCTCCTCGCAAGGCATTTATTGCGAGCGTCGCGTGCCGTTGAGTTGTTTACTGTGTTGAAGTGGGCGGAATCCGCGCCGTCTCATAGCCTTTAGGTGCGAAAAGAAGCCCCACGAAACGGCTTCCACCGTCCACTGGCCCAACCACAATGCGGCGCCTGTATTGGCCTTGTCTCCGTCGACCAGCAAAGCCATTCGTCCTATTGCGTATGCAGCGATAGCCATGTCCAAGCTCCTACTCGCCTCGCAAGCGTGGACGCTGCATCTCCTCATCAGCCACTGTCACGCGTCTCTAAGCACGCCTACTACCACCAGCATCAAGCCCAGCTCCTCCTCCAGCAACAAGACCCAGGGCGTGGACGTCAACCTTCTATTCAGCACACCCGAAGGCCGCCGTGGCCTCGACGCCATCCAGATCGCGCCGCTCATCGCCGCATGCGTCGCTGTGTTCTTCGGCTCTGTATTGTGCTTTGCTGGTACTCGTGTGCTTCGGTACGCGGCTCTCGGCTGTGCGTTCTTCGACGGCGCGTTCAGCACAGCCGCCGTGCTGGAGCGTGTGCTTCGCCACGCCGAGTGGGAAGGCGTCGCGTCCTGGACGTTCTTCTTCCTAGGAGGTATCTTCTGCTGCCTATTGGTCGTGAGCATCGACCATCTCGACGTGTTTTGCCTCGGACTCACGGCCGGCATGATGACGGCGTTCACGTGCCTCACAACCTTCGGCTACCTCATCGCCCCCGACCACCCAGAGATCGTGTTGTACAGCTTACTAGGTGTATTGGGTCTCGGTACGGGCCTTCTCACGCTCAAGACGCAGCCTGTAAGTGTGATTGCGACGACAAGCTGGATCGGCAGCAACATGGCGACCTGGGGCATCGGCTACTTCTTCGGCGAGTACCCGAACGGCACGAGTATCAGGAAATTCCGACGCCAAGATGGCAAGTACGAGCTGCCTCGCGCCTGGTCGGGATACCTCGCAGGGGCGCTCATATGCTTCATCGTGGGCACGTGTGTCCAGGCCCAGACGTACCGCTTCAAACGCAAACGCCACGCCGCGACGCGGCATTTCAATGCCACTAGTGGCGCGATGGTCTCTCCTCACTGTGACGACGACTTCCTGGACGAAACAAGAGATTCCATAAGATACATCCGCGTGCAGACGCCGCCAGCGTCCGAGAGCCGACGGCCAACGCGTCCATCGTCTTCCAGGCCTCTCGGACGAACAGCTATCGTGTGATACAGGTTAATTTCGTTTTTAACGGCCACTCTATGCTGGTCTCTTCATCTCTGAGCCTTTTCCTAGTCCTTGGCTGGCGTTGCAACGATACCATGCCACAGCTCCAGCGCACGCGTGCTGAGGGACGCGAGGCGGCGTGCGTCAAACTGCAGGGCGAAGTCCAGACACGCCTGCAGCGACGCCGCGTCCTGCTCGATGCTGGGCAGCATGTTGATCAGCAGCATCTCGCACTGCGCTGCGAGGACCGTGAGGCCAATGAGACTCGCCGTCACGTACAGATCCATGAGCTGCGTGGGCTCGAGACGACGCAGAGACGACACCGAGCCCGTGTAGATCCACGCGAGCAGCGCCTTGAACGACGTGAGCGAGATACCGTCCTGCGGCATGTGGTGGAGCGCGATCTGGTGCATGGTACTGCCGTCTCGCTTGGTCTCGTTGCCGTCCGTGTGGGCACGGCCTTCACTGAAGCCGCCCGTGAACATCGTGTGGAAGTACGGCACCTGCGAGAGGATCGCCTTGTGGGCAGGCAACGCCACGAGCACGGGCTTCGACTCTTCAGTCTTACTCTCTTCCTCCTCCTCTCCAACCTCCTCGGTCTCTTCGTCAGGCCACAGGAACTCAACGTCCGCAAACTCACGCGACAGCACCATGGTCTGCATGTCCAGCTCAAACTGCGTAGCCCCCATTTCATCGATCTCGGTCACGGCAGGACGATGCTTACGCCACGTGACTTGACACTCATCGGCCAAGTTCTCCGCACAAACCCGCAGTGCAAATTCCTTGAGCGCACGACGCTTGTGGGACGCGATCTCGAGGCGATTGGTGTACACAAACAACAAAAACGCACGAAACACTTGTGCGTCGACGTCGCGGAACTCGTCCACGACCAGCACCTCGCGGCCTTCGACCGTCTTCGTGGCTGCACTTGACCGTAACACACGTAGCAAACCACGCAGATAGCCACTGTGGGCACACACGACGACTTGGTGGGCCGGTAGATTCGTGGTCCCCGCTGCATCGTCGCCGACTACAAATTCAAGGTCGTAGAACGGCGCATGCTTGAGCAGTTGGTCGTACTTCAGCGAGTAGTGGCAGCCTCGTGGACGCGCGACGACAGCACAGTGGTTCGCACCGGCACTCACGTGGACCGCGACGTTGTCTTTAAACCCCGTGATCTTCTGAGGATTCACAGTGTGCTGGTACTTGCCCAGTCCCAAGATACCGAACGCGTTCCATCCCCACGAGTACACGCTTCCGTCCTTGGCGACGGCAAACGTCGAGTGGGTACTGCACGCGACTTTCTCCACGACGATCCCCTGGCTCTCGAGCGACTCCTGGATACGCGGAAAGTAGTAGTAGAGACCACGTTGCAGATCCTGCGCCCGCTCGCCGGCGCCGTGCTGGCCGTACTCACTGTGGCCCCACGAGTACACTTTATGGTCAAAAGTGACGGTGACCGAGTGGTGGCTGCCAGCAGCGATCGAGATCACGGGCTTGCCAACGTTTACTTCCATGGGCAGCCACGACACGTTGACACCCGAGCCAAGCTGGCCGAGCATACCCAGCCCCCATGAAAAGCACACACCGGACTTGCTCGGGTCGAGCGGCTCAATACGCGAACACGCGAGCGAGTGCTGCTGGCCACACGCGATCTGGGTGATGAAGAACCCTTCTAGATTGCGGACCCGCGTGAAGTCGGCCGAGTTGCGTCGCGAGCCCGTGCCCAACTGGCCGCTGTCGTTGTAGCCGCAGCTGAACACGACGCCGTCGCCACTCACAGCCAGCGAGTGGGCAAAGCCCGCCGCGATGTTGATGATCCGTTGGCGCAGCAGCGACGTCGCGAGCCGCGGCACAAAGCACGTGTGGCGAACAGTCTGCACTTTCTTGGAATTGAGATGCGACAGTGAACTCTCGGCGTCGTCCAGGTCGTGCTTGGTCAGATTGAGCTCTTCGTAGATCTCCTCCGAGCCGCGGATCAAGCGAGCCATGATATCAGACGCCATCACGTCTGGATTGGCCTCGCGCAGGTGCTGCATGCCCGCGAGCGACACGGACGCGTTGTCGAACATGCCGTCGTTCTTGACCTCGCGGGTCTCTGGTAGAAGCCCCCACATGAACACCTCGCCTGTGACGCTCAACGCGATCGTGTGGGTGTCGCCGCACGACACTTTCTTGATGATGTGGCCGTCTAACGCCGCTACACGCTCTGGAACACGCACGGCGACTTCATTGCGCACGCCAAGACCCAGTTGCCCTTCACGGCCACGGCCCCTACGGTCCACAAACGAGTAAGTGAGACCGTGAGGAACCCAGAAGATCAGGGGGCTAAACAACTCACCAGGCGAAGACTTCTCCGAACTCGTTGACGGCCACGCTGTGCTGTTCACCGGCCGAGAAGTCCACGATCGTCTGGCCCTGCAGCGCCGTCACGACGCGCTAGTCATTCACACAGACAGAGAATGCATTTGTTAGGTAGAGATCCTCGGAAAGGCGGCAAAATGGATTGCGCACGTACGGCGTCGTAGATCTCCTTGTCGTCCACGTCCAGACCGAGCTGCTTGGCGGCGTTGCCACCCCACACGTACAGCGCCATGCTCTATAAGTATCTATCCGCAATGGCCTCTGATGCACACGGAGGCTCGTGATGCAGCGAGGAAGAGCGCAAGTGACGCGAAGAATGCCAGGCTGAGGGAGGTCAGTGAGAGAATGCCTTTCTGACGCACCCTGAAGTTGAACTGCCGTCGTAGTTTACATATCTGATCTTAAAACAGTGTATTGGTTTACTTTGTAGGTGAGAGTACTGGTATAGAAAGTAGTGGTGAACGAAATTTTCGCGTGCGAGGAACTTTTGGCGTTGGACATGGCGGATGTCCATTGAAGCGGCGGGTCCGACGTTAATGATGGTCTTGTTGGGTACATACTCGGTGTCTGCAGCTGCGCGAGAACACGGAGGAGAAGCACGTCACCATGGCACAGGTGTCGCAGAAATGGCCGCTCCAGCGGGAGAGACGCATCGTATGTGAGTGGATGAACATGGTGCGGATTTGTTGTGGTGGAAATCTATTGTATTTTGGTGTTGCTATGTTACTGTACGGGTACAATACGCCCTTGATTGTATGTGTGTGTGCGTGGTGATGTATGGTGGTGTAGACGAAGACAAAGCGCTGTAGTATCTCGTGTGCGTTGTTGCTTATCCGCCGAAGCCGTAGAGCGTGCGGCCCTGGCGCTTGAGCGCGTACACGACGTCCATGGCCGTGACGGTCTTGCGGCGCGCGTGTTCCGTGTAGGTCACCGAGTCGCGGATCACGTTCTCCAGGAACACCTTGAGCACGCCGCGCGTCTCCTCGTAGATGAGGCCGCTAATGCGCTTGACGCCGCCACGACGCGCGAGACGCCGCCACGACGCGCGAGACGGCGGATCGCTGGCTTGGTGATGCCCTGGATGTTGTCGCGAAGCACCTTGCGGTGACGCTTGGCGCCGCCCTTGCCCAGTCCCTTGCCTCCCTTTCCGCGTCCAGACATGTTGCTTTCTTGGTGGTGGTGGTGGTCACTTGCTGATGTGTTGCAATTGCAATTGTGAGATGGGAAGATGTAGATGCTGAAGATCCTGACATCCAAGAGCTCTCCTCGCGTCTTTCTCGTATAGTGACATGGATACAGAGTCACTGTCGTGAGTATCAACAAGCATCAAAGAGAGGACGTTGATTGGCTGGTTTTCAAGCACTTCTCACAAAGCTCTCTGATTGGCGGGATTATAATTAGAACCCTACGATTGGCTGATCACAAGTAACCAAGGTTACGTCTCCCAAACCCAACTACCTACTGTAATATTACGGTAGAGATTGAAAGTTACACGGTAATATTGAAGTGTAAATTACATAACAGATCTGTATAATTTCCGTGTTGTGCTGACTACTATGCGTAGAGACAGTTCATCTAGTCGGATAATAGGTTAATATATTACATTTGGGTTCTGACTTCCTACACTGAGCAGCTCATCGTCTAAAGCAGCATGCGCATGCTCACAGCACGCTGAACGAGAGGCTCTCGCGACCAGGCTCTGTGGGGTCGAAGTCATGGAATGAGATGCGGCCCGTGTACTGGTCCACCTCCACGTCTTCGATCGCCACCTGCCACGCCGGACTCGTTCCAGAAAGGCGCGTGAGGTACATGTCGTCCACGGTCTTGGCACCGTTCATGGGCAGATCGTCCATGTCGTCCATATAGGAAAGTCTGGAGTGGTGAGGATCATAGTAGTCGTCCTCCGCCTCTGTGATCTGGTCGAGCTCGCCCACTGAATGCTGGAATCCACTCATGCTGCTGCTGGTGAGGTTGCTGCTGCCCGTGGTCGAGCTGGAGCTGTCGCTGCTGCTCGTGCGGCGCGAGTCTTTCTCGTCGACGGCCATACGTTGGAATGGTTTGATGGTCGCGGCCATGGGTGGGCCGTGGCTACGACTGGCTCGTGAGCGTGCTGGTAGAACAGACACGATCGACTGACGGTACGCGTTGGAAGAGCGACGCGCGAAGAAGCTGATGCGGCTGAATGGGGACGACGTGAGCTTGGCCATGATCTGGCGCGAGAAGAGGCTGTGATTCCGTCCGTAGCAGCACGCACACAGGCGCCACGAGCACATATCCGTAGACTTAGCACAGGTGCCACACAGAGAAGCCTTGCACACGTCACACGAATACCGCTTGCGAGTGAGCAGGCCGAGGCGACGCTCACAGACCTGGCACTGCGTGACGCGCATGCGGATCATAGGCACGAGGTTCACGGCGGCGAAGATAGAGATCGCGGACCCCGAGTCCTTCTTGATGGATGCTGTGAAGTTGCGTTCGATCAGACGCCGATACCGCAGACCCAGGCTCAGAGCGTCGTGGATCGACGCGAAGCTGCTGTCCATGGGCACTGGGATGCCGTTGCCGTTGCTAGGAAGGTCGACGTCGAGCCAAATCTGCATACGCAGCAGACCGGCGAACTTGGTCTCGGACAGAATGAGCATGAACGTGTGGATGTGGCCACGACGCGTGAGGTTGTCGGTCTCGTGGCTATCAATGCTCGCGCTTCGGCCGTTGTGGGGCTTGCCGTCGATGTGGCTGAACACACCAGGCACGTCCACGGACCGCACCATCTTGAACGCGAACGGGTATCCGTCCGGATCGACGTCACGACCCAGCGTCTCCACCAGAACGTAGTCTTCGCCTGCCGATCCGTTGCCCAGATTCACCGCCGATCTGTACGTGACGTGCTTGAGTCCGACGAACTCGTCGGGTCGTTCCTTGGTACGCTGCTGCAGCGTCTCGAGCACCTCGGCTTCCACGATGAGGTCATCGCCGGCGAGCTCTCGCTGGAGATGCGCGTAGGCCTTGGACGAGTCGGCCGAAAGCGCGCGCACGGCCTCATCGAGCGTGGAGATCACGGTGTCGCAGCTCGCCATGGTGGAGCGGCGCGTGGCGCTCGTGACGGCGTTGTTCACAAACGCCAGCATGCCCACGGGCGCGTAGCCGGCGTGCATGCGCTCCCACGTGAGCGACGACGTGGTCGGGTCGGTCACGAGATTCTCGGACGCGAAGTAGTTGGAGCTGAGGAACCGCTGCACGCTGGCTGCATTCTCATCCAGCAGCGTGTCGTGGTACATGGTAGTAGGTAGTCGAATGAAGATACTGTCCTGTGTGGTCGGGATCAGTTGGGTCGAGTCGTTTGGTATCGGTCGCGTAGCCACTCCCAGAGAGCGGATCAAGAATGGTGGCGCGTGATCGGAACCGATTTGGTTTGGTTCAGGATGGCACCCGCGAGGTCACAATGCGACTGCAGGCAGTCGGCGCGCAGAGAACTGTTCTGGAGTCTATCCGCTCGTGGACTGGATCGGATTGGACTGGATTGGATTGGACTGGACTGGACTGGATGAGGCCCGTTATGTCGCTGGATTTGGGGGAGCTGCTCGTGTCTATTACCGACGGCGACCGACGTTCTCTGCCGGACTAGAAGCTGCGAGTCCTGGTGTTTTCCGGACGCGCTCTGGACTCGGGGATTTTCTGGACGTGTCGAGCGAGCGGATGACGGCGACAAGGCAACTGCGTGCTGGTGTCGTCTGATGGTGGTGTCGATCTCCGCTGTGCCGCTTGCTGGCGGCATCTTTTGGGAGAGAGGCAGCGAACAGGCGAGCAGGCGATGGATGATTTGAGGAGGGTATGCGCCAGCGACGGGCCACTTCAAAGCGGCAATTGAAAACCATGGCCACAACATCCGGCAATTGAAACCGTGGCCACCACATCCGTGTCGTTTGTCCGTGAAAAAAACACCAGCTGGTGCTTGACGCCGTTTGTTTGTTTGTCGGCGTGGATCCACACTCCAGTCCAGTGTGGCGAACAGGCGCCAACAACTGAAACAAATCCCCATCTTCCCTCTCCTCCACTCCACTCCCCTCCGCTCCTCCTCCAAATCGTGAATCTCCTCCATAGAGCGGAGTGAGTCCAAGCGTTCGCTGACGTTGGCGACGATGTGGTCGGAACTTCCGCCAAAGTGACAACTCATCGGGGTTACGTTTTCTCATAAATTACCGCGCAAACGAGTGTAACCACAGCCCGACAGGATCCTGACGGCGCCTCCGCATGGACAGCTCAGCTGCAGTCACGATCTCCACGTGGTGACGTTGTCAGGTGACAGTGTCTGACGGCGTGACCTCAGCCGGCTGACGCTCTCCTACAGCCCAGCACAGCAGCGCTTGCTCCAGTTCACGTTGAAGCGCCTGCACAGCAGTGCAGTGCACGGCAATGCGCTGTGTGCAACAGACGCTTCCTCACTCCATACGCTTCTCTCACCAGGAGTTCGTGGAGCAATCCAGCGTAACCTAAGGCCACGGTTGTTGAATGAACTGCTGCGAAATGCAAAGCTTTCAGTGGGTGAGTGGACTAGTACTGTAGTTGGTGGACATTACGGCCTGCGTCGTGGACGCTGACTGTAAACATTGGCACAGTGAGTCAGTTAGGTGTGTATAGTGAACAGTTATGCTGCAGTGTAGCGTACTGTGCATGCGTGACTTTGTAGTGCGACGTTTACGTGAGAACGCTCCTGCCGTGCAACTTGCCTTGCACTGCAAGGCTGTGCCGTGGCCGTTGCAAACAAAATGCACAGAGCTCGGCAGCCACAAATCCACGAACCCATTTACATCGAAGTAATGTGCTGGTCGTATTGTGTTGTATCCATGTTGGACAACGTGCACATACATGTAATTGATGCATTGCTTGCCAATGGAGGCGTCCGCTGGCTTTCTCGCTGGAAGTCAGACCGATCTCAGTACTGGACGGTCTACTATTCAGGTAATGACTACACTTTTTTCAGAAAGTACGTCACGCTGTTCTCCACCGAGCAATGCGAGGGTCCAACTGTAAAAGTGTGGACCATTTGAAAACGTTGTACTGTACAGTGGCTAACTATCCTTACGTCGAACAGTGGGCGCAGGGGACACCACGAGCACGAGCTCAGGTGTACGGTATGGACATCCGATACTGGAGGCTCCAGTTCACCTTGTGGATGGTTTCCAACAGCAGTAGACCAGCATGGAAATATCCAACAAAAGAAAAGAATGAGCAGCTATCCAACAAAAGAAAAGAATGAGCAGCGATCCATATATTTGTCAAAACTTGACCGTCGTGTAATGTCTATCACGACTCTCACGAAGGTCTATTCACGCAGCAGCGCCTTGTCGTTCAGAGTCAGTTTACTTGCTCTCCTGGCCTGGCACGAGACCGAACCAGCCTGGGCTTG